>OVAN01000152.1:61710-82525 GCA_900406275.1 Anastatica hierochuntica | reverse complement strand
TGATTTTATTTTTGATAAAAGAACAAAAAATTTTAAATTTTTTTATAAATAGAATAATTTTTTTAAAGGCTAAAATTTTTTTAATTATTTTATATAAGAAAATAATAAAAAAGGACGATTTTTAAATTTTTTATANTTATTTTATATAAGAAAATAATAAAAAAGGACGATTTTTAAATTTTTTATAAAAATAAAAAAGATGATTTTAAAAACAATATATAAAAGAAAATAAAAAAAGACAGATTTTTTAAAAAACTTATAAAAGCAAATAAAAAGAGATTATTTAAAAAAAAAAATTTATAAAAGAAAATAAAAAAGGGGCCATTGAAGAAAGATAAACACGAGGTAGTTTTTTTCAATTAAGATAAATTTCATAATTTTCAGTAGGGTTAGTATCGTCTTTTGCAAAATACACACAATTTTTTTAAGCGTAAAATAAAAGATAACCAATGAGAATGCGACATATAAGCTAAAACCTTTTTTAAAAAGAAAATATAAAAACCGTCGAGCTCCAGAATTGCGCCACATCACCCGCAAATTCTGTGAGCGTGACACGTAACTGAGCGACTTCTCATATAGTATATATATATAGATATAGATTAATAAATAAATAAATAAATGTGTTATATGTGGAGATTTCCAATTATTTGTAAAAAGTTAAAATAAGAAGGACTAAAATAACATATATAGTTTTTCAGTCATTTTTCAATTATTTTTTGTTAATTTTAAAACTAATTTATTTATTTATTTATTAAAAAAATTAAAATTATTGAATTTCAAATTTATCTATTTATTTATTAAATTATTTTATTAGTTTTGGAAGGCAAAGAACCAAAAGGTTTTCCAAGGAATCCATTTAGAAATTGAGGAAATTGTGAAAAACGCGGAGACTGAAATGTTAGCCTGGGAGGAAGCACTTTTCACTCCTCCGGAGGATGAAGCGGGGGAAACTATGGAGAGCACATGTTCTTTTGTAATGCGTTGTCGTACAGATGGATCATGGAAGCAGTCGGAACCTTTTTCTGGATTAGGTTGGATGTGTCTCGACAGGGATAATTCATAGTCTTATTCGGGGCCAAGTGTCTCCGCCGCAGCCTTTCACCTTTGCATTCAGAATTGGAAGCGTTTCTGTGGGCCATGTCAGAATTGATAAGTAGAAGAATTGACTGCCAGATTTTCGAGACCGATTGTATGGAGCTACTCACAATTCTCAACGACCCAGATGCTTGGCCAGCTTTCCACACCTACATCCAAGACTTTCATCGACTGCGTGATCAGCTTCCAGGATTCACGTTGTCAAAAATTTCGCGCACAGCGAATACACAAGCAGACAGCCTAGCTCGAGGATCCCGTAGTTTACATTATGATTATTCCTTTGTAGATTCCTCTCCTCCGAATTGGGCAGCCAATTACGGAATGACTATCTGATTTAGTGTTTGATTGATAAAAAAAAATCAGTAAACTAACATATTGAATTGTGGACTAAGTTGGTAGTGTATGCCCGAATTATGGTTGAGGTAGGGGGTTTGAGTATTGGTTATGTAGTTCTTATACCTTACGTCGTATTTAACAGTTAGATTCTCGTTGGACTCTTTTTGGCTTAGTCAACGAAAGTTTGAGATTTAAAAGACAAATTTTAAAAATTAATGATTAAAATGATTTAACTGAAACTTGAATATTTTTTTTGCCAAAATTTGAAAGTTAAAGATTTTTTTTGGAATTTTTTTCCCTATAATTATATGTAAAATTATATACTTTTTTGAAATCTTGTGAACGTTTTTTCGTTTTCTTCAATTTAGATTTATTAAAAATGATAATTTGTGATAAAAATAAAAATTAAAAAATGATACTTAGAAATTTATAATTTGTTTTTTTAAAAATATTTTTTTAAGAAATATTTTTTTAATTTTTTTAAATTAATTTTTTTTAAAGAAATATTTTTTTAAACATCTAAACATCAAATATTTTAGATAAAGTTTATTATAGTGAATATACGAAAAGTAAGTTACTTTTTATCAACAGAGGCGACAAAAAGGAGACTCACCAAACTTCTTTCGAAACAGTTTTTCACCATCTCCGGCGGTTCCGGCCTTCAGTTTGTTCTTTGTTTATTGTTTAGTTTCTTTTCTACATCGAATAATATAATCTCATGTCTTCGTGGACATTGATTTGGGTGAATTGGATTCTTCCTTTTCCTTATTTTCTGATCTCCGATGAGAACCATATGTGTTTCTTAAACTTATTGATCATAGATCCCATGTGGTTTCTTTTTTGGGTATCGACATTATTTCTCGTCGAAAATGACGTGGTGATTCTTCCCTTATGGGATTGTGATTGTCCAACTCTTGACTTTCTTTTGTCAAGATTGTTTGGTGTCGGTGAATGTCTGTCGGTTGGGATAAGTTTCTGCTATCTTCACTCTGTCGGTTCGTGTCAATTGGCTTCACGGCCTGGTGGATTTTTCCAAACTCAGTTTATCAAGCAGTTTCTAAAACAGCCATGGCCACCATCGCCTTCATTCTCTTTGGGTGAATTGGTGGCAATGTTTTATTTATTCGCTAAGTGGTGGATGTGGCCAACCATGCCGATTTACATGATCCAGGAGGATGAAAGGAGTATTTCGATGAAACCTAAATTAATACATAATTCGAAGATGATGATGGTCTTATGTGCTTATCAATATCAATGTGGAAAAATATTTATGTCAGGGACAAAGACTACAATAATGCATATTATCTCCTGGTGCGGGAGTGTATAGAATGGATTGCGATGTAGCAGATGGATCACTTCCAATGATCTATTAAGTGATAAAAGGTGTTTGATCACAAAAGTTGACAGCCGAACACAAGATCATGTAAGATCGAGAGAGTCAGTCTATCATACGAAAGAGTTAGGAAGCATCGTGTTATTACTTTTTTACTTTTATGTTCTTCTTAAAAATGCAATTGTTGTAATTTACTTTTCATGTAATATGTTTAAACCGTGATTATCTTATTATATAAAGTTGAACGCGTTCGACGTGAGCGTGACACGTAAGCAAATTGTAACTCACCGAATTTCGACATATGTCAATGTTTAATTTAGATCGTGACATATACCAATTTAGAAATAGAAATTAATATAAACTTTCCTATTATTGGTTATTTACTTCTTAAAAGATATAATTTAACAAAAAAGGAAAACTAGCTTATTAAAAAATTAAGTAAAAAGAAATTGTATAATCTTAAAAGAAAAGTTATAAAATACACATAAATTCTATAATGTATAACACTGAAAAATTATAATCTAATACATGTTTTTCATAATAATTTTTATATAATATAGAAAGTTGACTTTAAGTTTAAATTTTTGTACATCTTTATTTTTTACATTCGAATCATTATAAAAGAATGATTAAAAACGGTTCTTTTAATAACGGTTTTTTTAACAAAAAAAAGAATAAGTAAAGCTCGAAATATAAGTTTTTAAAAACGGTTGATGTTTATTCAAATCATTTTTACGCAATATGAAATATATAATTTATTTAAGGTCACTATCTTCATTTAAAAATATTGTTACTTATAATTTTCAGTAATCTAAGACAATATAAGAATTTTTATTTATGGTAAATATACAATAAATGAAAAATTGAATGTAGATTTTAATCTATAATTTATTTACCCGAGCCAACGGATGATTTAAAAAGGATTTAATTTAAACGTACACACTGTAATTACGCATGTTATTAATTTTAGACACAAAATATTTTACTTATCTAGTTATTTATAAAGATTAGACGTTAAAAAAAAAATTTCCTTAACCACTTTAATAGCAAAACAATCTTATATTTTTCTGTTTGACCCGTTCAACTGTGTCGATTGATTTAAAACCGGTTTTAATGTGAGACCGGTTAGAAATTGCTACTAAAGTAATGGGCCTCCAAGCCCAAACTACAATAACATATCCACACACGTGTCAATTTCTTTACATTGTTCATCTCTCACGGTGATCGTTCGTCGTTGAAAGAACACACACCATCGATTTCCCGACGAGCAATCCGACGACTATTTGTATCAAACCACCCCAAGTTACTGCCTTTCTGCTTCAATCGAACTTTTGGAACAAACCCACTATCAGTGTGTTTAGTTAGATTCATCTCAATCTGGATTTTTTCGTAGGTAACGCTTCTCTGCTCTTATCGCTCCTTCAATGTCGTCTGTGTTTCAATCTGTAATCTCTAAGTTGTTCCGCCTGTGATTCGCTCAAGTTGATACTAGAGCTCACTTCTTGGATTAAATTGTTATCCGATCTTTTACTTCGGTAGAAATTTGATGCGGGATTTACAATAAGATCTTAGTTTTTTTTATGACTTTGTTGTGTAAGCAATCGTGTATGTGCTATATTACCTATGTGTTTGTTTGTTTCTCTTTTAAGTTGCTTTGGTGAATCGATTGTTTCTTTTATTTTTCGAACTTAACCAATTTGTAATCGGTTCTTTCAGCTTCAGCAATGCAGGCATGAAAGAAAAGAATTCAGCTACCGCCTCTACACTTGGACGGATTTTAGCTACTTGTTCTAAACAGGTTCGTTCAACTGGCTCGGTGACTTGTTGTTCTGTATTATTTTTTCTATCAGATTCTGAGAACTGTTAACACAAATCAATATCGAAGAATGGGTTTGAAGGAGATAGTAAAATTATATTATGTCAGTTGTGAATGATTAGTGTTTTTTTAAATTTGTGCATTGTGTCTTGAAGATTCAATTGTTGTTATTGACTAAAAGATGCACTTGTCACAGGCTAAAGACTATGGGAGCTGTGTTGCATCTAAAGTCCATGAGATTGAAAGAGACATGTGCTTGAAAGAGTTTCTTGCCCTGAAGAGTTGTATGCAATATACGGTAATAATAAAACTATTTCAAGAGTCTTGTCTGAGTTGTCTCAATCATTTTGGACTAATCTGTTCCACTCTCATTTTTTTTCTCTTATAGATCCGGGGAAAGGCTTGAATCCCGATTGTATTCTCCTTCTTGCTAGAGGCATTTGTCCACATATTTTGTATTTTTAACATGTACGTCTTTTTTTCATTTTCATTTTTTTCTTAAATTCCTTGAATGATAGCCCCTGATCTAATAAACATTTTAGCGACTTAGTGTCATCATAAAGTGGGACATCTATTTCATAACAATTCAATTTGGACTACAGTCTGGTTCCTTTGATAAATTTGAAAAACTGAAAAGTTATGTGTGGCAGGCTTTCAAGTTTACAGCCAAGTGCAGGCTCTGGTACTTTATCACATGTGTATATACGTCATCCGCCCCTACGTTGCAATATTCCTGAATCCAGGGGGTGGTTCTATGATGATGCCAACAAATTGCTAATTTGTACCACTTCTAATCAGGTGTTTTTTCCTTTTCCTTTTCCTTTGAAGTTGCTTATTTGATTTTGTTTCAACCATATTAAAGATCGTAATTATTTTTGATGATCCATATCCTTGGCTGATTTCGCCTTTTTTTGTTTAGGTCTTTTCGTGGCAAACATCCCCCTTTAATCCAGATGTACTTTCTTCAGTTGATTCTATAAGTGAAGGGCCTATCCTGTCTATCAGATTCTCTCTTGATAAAAAAGTGATAGCTGTCCAGAGATCTGACTGTGAAGTACAGTTTTTTCATCGAGAGACCAAAAAGATACTTAGCCACAAATGCAAGGCAGGATCAGAGAGCATTCTCGGATTCTTTTGGAGCGACTCTCCATTATGTGATCTTGCAATTGTAAAGACCAGGTAAGGTGGATTTATTTTCTGCATATTTTGAATACAGAGAATTGTTTCCATTTGTGAGACTGTTTGCAATCTTAGAGGGTTAATTTTAAAAACTAATTGGTCGTTGTTGAGAATTCCAAATAACTTGTTTAAACAGGAGTCTATCGGCTTGTAAACTGCATATTAGAACAGTTATACCCTGTGACTTTGATTTCTATAGCAATTAGCACTTTCAGAATCTGGGGATTGGGTATGCACGTTCTTTTCTCAGCAGCATCCTAACCATTGTTGTTTCTACCTTCAGCTATTCGAGTTTAGGATTTATATGTTTAACATTCCCTTATCATTTGTCCTTCGTTTATCTTTTATCCTTTTAATGAGAAGATTTTTTTGTTGTCTCAGTGGGATGGACTTGTTTGCTTGTGATTCTATGTTCAATACACTACGTCTGGTGGAAACCAAGAAAGTGAATGTGAATTGGTTCATCTATACGCATGAAACTCGACTGGTTCTTCTTGCGTCAGGATTGCAATGCAAAACATTCAATGGATTTCAGGTAAACCTGGAGAAAAATGAAAAACAGATGAATTTTTGATATGTGAATGTGAAAGAGCTTTTCCTACTCTGTTCACCTATAGTTTCCATCCAGTTAATTTGATGTTACTGGTCTCTTAAGATATTTATGCATTCAGGTTATATGATTGAGTTAACTTTTGTTTAATTTATTGAATATTTGCGCAACAATTGTGGTTGGAGCTTTAGATAAGGGCCTGATTATTTGATCTACTTTTCCAGCTTTCCACCGCAGGAGTTGTTCGCTTACCAAGATTTGAGATGACCATGACCAAATCGGAATCCAACAGTCAACCTATTCTCTCTTCTAGAGATTGTCACTTAGTCACTGTGTACGATTCTTCTATGCGTTTCTCTTTTCCTCTAATTTTCTTTTGTCATTTATGGCGGTACGTAGCTGGGGAGTAAATCTTTACCACTCTTTTTCAGCTATGGCAGAATATATTGCTTACAAATGGACAGGGAGGCGATGCTACTGCATTTATACAGGTTCTACCGTGATGCAGTCGTTCAACAAGTAAGTTTGCTTTTCCTCAGTTATGGTGTCTGGTTATTCAGTCCTTATGCACACATAATCTCTATTGATCTCCTGACTAGCATCTGCATGACCCTGTGCTCTTTGACTTGAAACTTTCTTTTACTCCATGATTTTGAACTTTTGAGCTCTATTGAACTTATGCATGATTTTGGATCACTGCACTTTAGTTTCTCTAATTTCAACTGCAAGAGGAGTGTAATCTGATTGGTCGGTGATGCAAATATTATTGCTTCTTTAGTTATGTTGATAAATATGGTGTTGCAGGATAATCTTAACGTGTGTTCTGGACGTTATTAGATAATTGTTCAGAGTTCTACTCATTCCATTGGTTCTTTTTTACAGGGCTCTTTACCAATATACTCGAGCAAATTGTCGGTGAGTGTGGTTGACAATTTATTGCTTGTGCACCAAATAGATGCAAAGGTTGTTATCATCTATGACTTATTTATGGATTCCCGAGCTCCTGTATCTGCTCCTCTTCCTTTGCTGTGGAGGGGTTGTCAAAGTTCTGGCACATCTTCTCAAGCTGCTAACAAAGAAAATGAGAACTCAGAGTCATCCACAAGCAATGAGAACATAGTCATATATGAAGATGGCTGGACCTTTCTGGTTCCAGACCTTATTCTTGATCAGACTAACAAGGTTCTATGGAAGATGCATTTGGATCTTGAAGTAAGTTTGCTTCCATTGGGTTACCTTCGTAACAGTTAATTCTTAAATATATCGCAAATGTTCAGTATGTAATATTATGTGCTGCAGGCAATTTCCGCTAGTAGCTCAGACAGGACGTCTCTTCTAGAATTCCTGCAGCGAAGGAAGTTGGAAGCAAATAAGGTCTCAAACTCTCTGTTGTTCTATGTCTTACATAAGATATATTAATCATGGCGAAGCACCTTTTTCAACAGCAAACGTTTGTGGAATTAAAACATAGATAATTGAAAACGAATGTCACGTTTTTTGGCAGTTAGAGAAGGTTATATGCGAGTCTAACTTGCAAGAAAGATACTGGTGCTTGTTTCCATATTTGATGTTTTGCAGCTACTTGGTTTCATAGTGTGTCTAGGAAACTCGAGTCACGCAAAGACTTCCGTTTGGTTGTGATAGTAAACTTGCTTTTGGTGGTGTTGTTAGATAATATTGTTGAGTACATTTTTTTCAGGCGAAACAACTGTGCTTGGGGATAGCACGGGCTATTATTTTGGAACGCCGTCCAGCAACCCAGGTTAATCAGGCGATAAATGTACTGGTCACAGCATATTCCTTCTCGGTTAAAGCCGGTACACTCAAGGAAATAAAGAATGAAAAGGCTATTGCATCTTCTCCGACCGTTGGTGCATCTCCCGGTAAAATCATTGAACCCGAAAAAGTTTAATCTCAGAATGATTACTTATAAAGATGTAGCAATCTCTTACTTAACAAATTTTCTCCACTTATCAACTTTTGGTTATAAAGATAATGAAGGACATAGGCCATCTGGAAGCAATACTGATGAAGAAGTTGAAATAAACTTATCATCCGGTCCAAAGGAAAACATGTTTTGTGCTGACGAGCAGCAAGAATCTCAACTTTCATCACCAGCTATTTCACCCGATGAGCTCTACAAGTTTGTGTTTGCTTCTGTGGAGGAAATGATGGCAGAGGAATCTGAGTACCTAATTGCTATCATCACTGAGTTCCTTCGCAGGTAACTCTTTTTCTTCTGTCTGTTTGTGTTTCCAGACTAAAGAAATTTGGTTTTGCCTTGGATATAGTTTTAGTTCACCAACTCCGTGTTTGTTAATTTGGTTCCATTGTTGCAGTATAAGTGCTGAAAAACTCAAGGTGGATCTAAACATCTACGTGATGACCATCAGGCTTCTAGCTCGTAGTAAGCGATTTGTGGAACTGTCGCTATTCACCACAAACAAGGTTTGTATCTAATCTCCTTCCGTGGACACAAAAGGTTTCTTATTCTTAAAAGTTTGGACTATATTACATTTCCTCGGCAGATAATCGAACCATCAAAGGAAGTCGCGCTCCAACTTCTGGAAAGTGGTCGTGAAAATCTCCGGGTAAGGAAACTTGGGCTTGATATGCTGAGACAGCTCTCCTTGCACCACGACTACATCTCCTTCCTCGTGCAAGATGGATACTATCTTGAAGCTCTTCGATATGCTCAAAAGCATAAGGTATAACATTTTCTTAACAGATCAAATCACCTATGAGCTTATGTTGATCATTTGATTGGTTTGGCTCGGCTTTGCAGGTGACGGATGTGCGATCTTCGCTGTTTCTAGAAGCAGCGTTCGCGGCAAACGATCTGCAGCATTTGGCAGCAATTATAAGGGTCTTATCGGAGTTGATCCCTGGTTTCAAAGACACTTCTGAATATTACACTTTCTATGGCCTTCTCAATGAGAACAGTTCCTCGGTTGCTGTCTGAGAGAGATAATAATATCTTGTGGGTCAAGTAACCTAAATAATCTCGACTTGTTCTTGGTAAAGAAATAATGTTTGGTTTATATATTCTTGTTTTGTAACAAAATAAAAACTAAAAATGTAATAGTTTTTGGTTACAAAACTTTATGGAAAATTTTTTTAAAAAAAGTTTTTGGTTTTGACATCTCTATCTCTAGCGACAAAAGAGGTAAAGTGATTAAAGGAAAAGATTAAAATTTCTCTTTTTTGTTGGGTTTGATTTGGATATTTTCTATATTTATATTTGTCAAAAACACTCATTATCTGCAAAATTGTTGTTAAGTTATCATTTTTTGTAGGTCCACGTTATGATTGTGACACTTCAAAGATTATATTTTTAACATTTTAGTATGCTCGTGAATCTCGATTGGATGCAATAAATAAAAACAAAATCGAGAAGCGACCTTGGTCTAGTCACTGTGATATCTTTCATAATCCAAAAAACTATATATGAAAACAAAAACAAAATATAAAAACAAAGTTCTTATATCCCCATCAAGAAAGGGGTGAGAATTTAGGTTTTAGATAGATTCGATTCAGATTTATTCGGATTTTTGGGTCTTAAGAGTAAACTTCGTTCAGGTATTTGTAAAATTCGGGTCATAATTCGATTTAGGTTTATTTGGGTTCTGGTCGTTTATAGTAATGTTATAAAAATCTGAATATATTTAAAAAAATTTTGGTTCTGATATGGGTATTTTCAAATTTTTCGAGTATGAATTTGGATATTTCGAGTTTTTTTTCCAATTTTTTAACGGTTTTTGTCGAAATTTTTCTAGATTTCAGATTTCGAATTTCATTCGGATTTTTAGATTTCAATTTGGTTTGAAATTTTTGAGTATCCGTACGAATTTGAATCGCGCCGGATAATATCCATATCCAAAATATAATAAAATGAGATCCATTCGAAAATTTTTAAACTCATTTGGGTTCGGATTCAGATTTTCCGGATATGCGTTCCGGTTTTTATCCAGCCCTACCATCAAATGCCAAAGTCAAAGCTATAAAGTATTAAATTATTATTGGAGACTTCTTTTTATTCTTCTGTAGAGAAAAAAATAGTCACTCTCTCTCTTAACTGTAGCCGTGAAGGCGAAATACGTATAAACATATACTTACACACAACGCAATTACTGTATGTATATGTGTATACTCGTCTTCCTTCTTTGTCTCCATCTCTCTCTCTCACCTATACCTTTTATGATGGTGTTTATGTTCACGACTAAGTACCAAACCCACAATTGAATTTGAGACTTGAGATTATTTAACACCTCTTTCTACATTCGCTATCGACGAACAATCTTCTACTTGAGATCTCCCTCTCTCTCTCTCTCTCTCTTCTCTTTCCTTTTGCATACGATTCTAATTTTCAGCGACGATGCTCCTTTGATTCACTTGAGGTAAGCTTTTTGCTCTCTGTCTTCTTATGGAAATTTTCTCAAATGCCGTTAGGTTTCCGGTGAAGATTCGACTCGAACCGACGATTTTTCCAAGTGTTTCCAGCTCTTATATAGTAGTAGATTGGGGATTTTGAACTGTTACATTCGTGTGATTCTTCTTCTTCTAGCTTTCTGCGATTATAATTCTCTGATTTTGTTTAATGTCATCGTTTATTGTTGAGCTGTGTTCATCTTTTTTTGCCCCAATTTTTTTTGTGTGGCTTCGGCATGGAAGCTGGGCCCTAATGCGTAAGTTTAGGCTTTTTCTTCTTCTTCTGTTGCTTTTAGCTTTAATGCTTATTGGTAGGATTCACTTTTTTCGCATTTTCATTCTCTGGAAAAGGTAGAGACAATCTTAATGTAACTGCTCACCACTTTTCAGTGTTA
Organism: Anastatica hierochuntica; assembly: GCA_900406275.1. NCBI lineage: Eukaryota > Viridiplantae > Streptophyta > Magnoliopsida > Brassicales > Brassicaceae > Anastatica > Anastatica hierochuntica. The sequence goes on along the minus strand of OVAN01000152.1, from coordinate 71,393 downwards.
AGGGGATGACGAAAGAAAGCTTACTATAACTGTTTGGGATTAGTAAGTTTGATCATTTCCTTCATCTCTCAGCTAGTATACATTTCTTGAGATGTTTGGAACCTTCATTTGTTTAGAAATGCGACATTTTGCTAGTCCCTTCATGGGTTTTTCGTTTTTGAGGATTTTCTTCTGTTTGATTGGCGGAGAAGTCGTTTCCTCGGAAAATGTTTTAGGAGCTTGATCCTCTGCATATGAGTTCAAAGCTCTTGTAGAAATGAAACAGTTAAATGTGTTGGATTATAAACTCGTCCAGATTGTGGAGGTGTTAACCTTAAGGAGATATCACCGTTCTTTTTGTTGTTGTTTATTGATTGATTTTGTACTTGTGGCTGCATTCAGTGTTCTGGAGGTTTGACTTGGCCTTGTGATGGCATCTAGACAAGCATCAAAGTCGAGAAAAGCAGGGTCTAGCAATTTGAAAGGTGCTGATTCTACTGCATCTTCAACAACCTCGTCTTCAAAGCTTTATCAAGAGACATCTATTGATGGCCATAGCTCCCCTGCTTCTTCATCTGCTCAAAGCAGGCAGCAGTTCTTCTCACCAGATTCCTTGCCACAAAGCGCTAAGCAGTCTAAAGAAAACGTCACAGTGACAGTTCGCTTTCGCCCACTCAGGTTCCCACTGATATGCTTGTATAAGCTTCTAAATATTAGGTTATTGTTTGTTCTGTAATTTTGACACTTCTTATTTTTATCCTTGATGTAGTCCTAGGGAAATTCGCCAAGGGGAGGAGGTTGCATGGTATGCTGATGGGGAAACAATCGTGCGAAATGAGCATAATCCGACTATCGCTTATGCCTATGGTTAGTCTTCAATCTTCATAGTGTGATGGGTTTCCTGGGTTTCCATGATCATCATAAATATTGCATGTGGGAATTACATCACTCAAGAACACGAAACTAAGGATAATAGTATTGTTCTTATGTGGTATATACATATTTATCATGCTTAACGAATGAAGACCGTGGTTTAATTCGGTACTCTTCTTGTTTTGATTTTTTGATCTTGCATGTAGTTTCCTTGAAAGTAGTATTTCTGTCTGTTAATGATTGGTCCTCTTTCTCGCAGACCGTGTCTTTGGACCTACAACCACAACACGCAATGTCTATGATATTGCTGCACACCATGTTGTTAATGGGGCTATGGAAGGGATAAATGGTATGGCCTAACCAGTTTCAATTGCCAACGAGTTTTTTAATAAGAACTCAATTTCTGATATTAATTCCTTTATGGAAGAGCATGCGTTTTCCAAATCTTATGTAGAAAGACGTATTTCAATGATATATCTTTTATGTTATATCGACAAGGCTTATCCTAATTCAAAAGATTCATGAAAAGATACTCTGAACGAGATTTTAACCGAACGTACCTAATGAATGCTAGAATCTTTAGACTAATTTTAGTTCAATGTGCTTACCAGTTTATTTTAATAACAGTGACATTAAATGTTAACCAACTACAGGGACCATTTTTGCATATGGAGTGACAAGCAGTGGAAAGACGCACACAATGCATGTAAGATCCTTTCATCTAGATAGTGGATACTTCTTGTTTTTCAGCTTGTTACAAAAAACAACTTATTTTTGTTACATTTTTCTACAATGTAGTTCAATGCGTAATTAAAGAAACAATGCTTTGTCAGAAATTATTGTATTTGTTTCCTCGACTCTGATTAAATTACTGTGCTGCATGCCAAAAACAAAACCAGTAATTAAACTTCAACTTAGCAAGCTTAGTTAATACATGTAAGAATCCTTCTACAAGAATTACAAAAAAATGAACCTTGGGATGGAAGAGTTTTAATCTATAGCAGCTACATCGACGGATAATGGAGTTTGGTGTTGACATCATAAAATGTTTGTTTTTATTGATTAAGCTTCTCCTATCAGAGGTCTATCAGCCCAAATAGTGCCATTTGTTTACATGTGGCTTGCATATGATTGTATTAATTTTAAGAGTTCTCAACACTGGATACTTAACAATGTATTTGAGCTGTTCCCTGTGGCGCCATAAAAAATTGAATTCCCTAGTTTGATTTCTGTTGACCCTACTGTTGGGACCATGGTTGCTATTTAACTTTGGGTGACCATAACATAGGATTTAGATGATCTGATAGGTTGATTTTTTTTGGTCCAAATGTCAGGGTGACCAAAGATCTCCTGGTATTATACCGTTAGCAGTAAAAGATGCGTTCAGCATTATCCAAGAGGTAATTTTTAGGATATTGTTTTGTCATAGTCCTTGGCCTAAGTACTAGCGACCTCACATGTTTATTTTCTTGCAGACTCCTAATCGAGAATTTCTTCTCCGTATTTCGTACTTGGAAATTTATAATGAGGTGCTATTATCTACCTGCTTTTCTTCTCTCCTCCATTATTTATATTCAGTTTTAACAGTAATAGAGAGCGATAGAAATATTCTTCCATGAATTCTTCTTTGAGATCACTATCCTTAAGGTTCACCTTATTTCAGGTTGTCAATGATTTGTTGAATCCAGCAGGACAAAATCTGAGGATCAGAGAAGACGAGCAGGTAAATGCATCAGCTTCAGATTCTCTTTGTTGCTTTTCTGTTGATAATAGAGTATTGCCACTCTCACTGACTTCATAAATCTTTGTTGTAATTACAGTGCTCATCGTAGGATTCCAAAACCTCTGCATCATATTTTGTATTAGGAACTATGGTTAAGTCGTTTGTTACCTGAAAACAATATTGGTTCCATTTTTCTCGTGAAATTTTATCTCTGGGGACTTTGCTGTTACAATGTGCGGCCCTTCATTTCATAGGGATTTTTCTGTGTCACATTGCTTATTTACAAAGATTTTAAGTGGATCCTCTTAATAATCATAAGCTCTGAGAATTTTATATTGAGCTTCTCGTGACTTCTATGGCTACAAATGTCTTTTCATCAGAGTTTTTCAATGGAACCCATCTTTGTTATTGTTTGTAGGGAACCTTTGTCGAAGGGATAAAAGAAGAAGTCGTTTTATCCCCTGCTCATGCGCTTTCTCTTATAGCATCTGGAGAAGGTATGTGGTGCTTTCACATTTCCCTTTAGTTGAAGAAATAGGGTTACTTCACAACCTTACAATTTAAGAAAAGACTGTTGCAGTCGTTGTACATCAGAAAGTGGTTCGCCCCTGCTAGATTGAGGGTATACAGAATGTTGAAAAGTGTATTTTTGGTTTTATTTAATATGGTAGAACAATTCTAAAAATTAGCTCTCTCTTTTTTACTCCAGTATTCCTTTTCATCCTTAATCCTTCTCATGATATAGTAAATTTTCTTCATCGTCTGTTTATCTTTTAATTCATATTGATAGAAATTCTGTCCTCGTTACAGAGCAACGGCATGTTGGATCCACAAATTTTAATTTACTCAGCAGCCGGAGCCATACAATATTTACATTGGTATGCTAATGTTCTCTTTGAATTAATAAAAAGGCTGGTATCATTGTGCAGTTACTATATCAGTTCTTTCAACTCACGTGACTACACTTGTGAGTTGTGATGTGGATTGATGCAAACCAAACCGAGTTTCTTTTCTATTGCTATTGCTGGTTAAAAGGTTAAGTCAGTCTTTTTTCCTAGAAAATGGAATACTGAAGAATTATACCATTTTTCGCCACAAGTTGTGTATGTACCATGTTCTTCTTTTCATATGTTTTCTCTATTCAAGGAACTCTTTTTTTCTGTATTCTAATCTTAGTTGATTAGTCATGTTTAGTGTTTTAGTTTTATGGTTTTGCTTTCTTTTCATATTTACTCATTTAGCTGTACCGTTGCTGAAAGATGATAAACTAATTTGGATGCAGACGATAGAAAGTAGTCCCCTTGGCAACAAGATTAAAGGTGAAGCTGTACATCTCTCACAGCTGGTAAGCTCATCTTATATTCAGTGATATTATGTACGATTATGATCAAATCTTTCTTTAACACAAAGCAAATTCAAGTCCTGTCATCTGTCTGTTTCTTGCAATGTCTAAAAAAAATTAAAAAGGCAAATATCTGATATTAACTGCCCATGATTTCTATCAAATCTGCAGAACCTAGTTGATCTGGCAGGGTCCGAGAGTTCAAAGGTTGAAACCAGTGGTTTAAGACGCAAGGAAGGATCATATATAAATAAAAGTTTGCTGACTCTAGGGACTGTAAGTTTTTTCATGCCACAGTTATCACTTAGTCGACAATATGTTTTGGAACTCGGTTATATCGTAAGGACTTCTTTGACATTTACTTTAAAAGCTGGTCTGATAATAGAATTGTCCTTTTCTGTTGTATAAATATGATATACACTTTCTATCCCTCTATATTTTGAGACTTGCAGATCAAGCATACATAATTGTAGGTCTTAGACATTTTAGTATTTAGCCAGTTCATCTATAGGATCACCTTTCCGCCTTCACTCATTTTTCTTGCTACTCTGTGCTTCTCCAACCCTACTCATAAACAGTTGTCTACTCTTGTTTTTATTCTCTTCTCACCAGAAACCGTGGTTTTGCCATTCTAGTCATATTTTTAAGTATTCTTCTATTGGCTGAATTTTTATAGTTCGGTTTATGATATTGTAGGTAATATCAAAGCTTACGGATGTGAGGGCTTCACATGTACCGTACAGAGACTCTAAATTAACCAGGATCCTTCAGTCTTCATTGAGTGGGCATGACCGAGTATCTGTAAGTCTTGTTAAAGCTGTTTCAGCCCTCTCGCGACAATAATTATAAAATTCATGACATAATTATCAGCAGGGTAAAAGTTCTTAAAATTGATAGTATAAAACTTTACTGATTACTTGTACCCTCTGGATATGGTAGCTCATTTGTACAGTGACTCCGGCATCAAGCAGTTCGGACGAAACACACAACACATTGAAATTTGCTCATCGTGCGAAGCATATTGAGATTCAAGCTGAACAAAACAAGGTTTTCCTCACATATCTTCTATCTACTCTTATTTGTACTGAAGGTCTTTCATGTTTTCTAACTCTATAAAGCTGTAGATAATTGATGAAAAATCATTAATCAAGAAGTACCAACACGAGATTCGCCAACTAAAGGAGGAGTTGGAACAGCTTAAACAGGAAATAGTACCAGCTCCTCAGTTGAAGGATATTGGTACAGATGATATTATTCTCCTGAAGCAGAAGGTATTCTCGTAAACTTGATTTTTTGTGAGAACAATTTGTTAGAACTGATATAATTGTGTATAGAGGTCAAATCTGAACGCAAATAATAGTATCACTGGTTCCTCCATTTTTAGTACTAAGTTATACATTAGATTAGGCAAAGTATTGCGCTTTTTGTTTACTATCAATCATTTCAGAAATCTGTGGTAATCTGTTTTTGTTGTTCGGGTGTATAACGTGATGATAAAAGCTAGAAGATGGTCAAGTCAAGCTGCAATCCAGACTTGAAGAAGAGGAAGAAGCTAAAGCAGCTCTCTTGAGTCGAATCCAAAGGTTGACGAAACTAATTTTGGTGTCGACTAAAACACCACAAGTATCTATATTACCTCATCGGTTTAATCCTCGGAGGAGACATTCATTTGGTGAAGAAGAGGTAGGATCACCGATTTATCTTGAATAATACAAATTGTTTCCATGTTCCCTTTTGAGAATGGTTCACTTTTATCCTCAAGACTTAGATCTATTGTAGTACTAAAATTTATTAGCTTTTTTGGCCATTCTTCGTTGATGATTCATGCTCAGCTTGCTTACCTACCATACAAGAGGCGGGACATGATGGACGATGAGCACCTTGACCTGTATGTTTCTGTGGAGGATAATCATGAGATCAGCGATATACCGTTTAGAGAAGAAAAGAAGACCCGGAAGCATGGATTGTTAAATTGGTTAAAGCCTAAGGTAACGTATTACTGAATTTGCTTATATACACCATTGACAGTTATGTTGTGGGGTTTATTCTTGTTCGTTTCAGAAGTGTATCTGGCAGCTTAGCAGCTATAGGTTTGCTCTGTTGTAAATATATCACTCAGTAACTAATAAATTCTGGAACTCAGATGTGCTAAGAGTCGTAAAACACGGCCATAAGTCATCTTAGATGCAGTATCTTTGAGTTTTAGGTGCCTTCGTCCTCCCTTCTGTTGATTTAAGCTTACTTTCTCCTATCAGAAAAGAGATAGCAGTTCAAGTGCCAGCGACCAGTCGAGTGTGGTCAAATCTAACAGCACACCATCTACTCCTCAAGGGGGAGGCAGTAATCTGCATACAGAATCAAGACTTTCAGACGGGTCGCCTTTGATGGGACGACTCTCAGTGCCTCGGATAGACATACAAGCTCAAGAAGACACTTCCCATGAAATAGGGATGCCGGAGGTACAATAACAGATATATTCATTATTTAACTCCAATCCGTACTCTGTCTTATAAGAGACCTTTTTTCATTTGTTCCCAGACTAACAATAAAGTGATCGATGAGTTGGATCTCCTGAAGGAACATAAAAAGATTTTATCCGAGGAGGTGGCGCTGCAATCAAGTACTTTAAAACGATTGTCAGATGAGGCTGCGAAGTCCCCTCAAAATGAAGAGATTAAAGTAATATAATCACTCTGCTCAATGATCTCCCTCTAGTTTGTTGTTTAATTCTAGCAAATATTAACATTCTTGAATCTTGTGGTAATTTAGGAGGAAATTAAAACGCTCAGTGACGAAATCAAAGAGAAGAACGACCAGATTGCCGCGTTGGGGAAACAGATCTTGGATTTTGTTATGACATCACACGAGGCATTGGATAAATCGGATATCATGCAGGTAGACTGGCTCGGGTTGTCAAATGTGATGCTGTGACTTCTTTAATCTGCCACTCATTTCTCAAGTTGTTTCTTTATTATTTTCAGGTAGTTGCGGAGCTGAGGGATCAACTTAATGAGAAATCTTTTGAACTCGAGGTGATCGAATTGTGTCTGTTCACGCTATACTTCTTTTATCTAAAGCTACGAGACTTAGAGAGATGGATTGTATTATTTATCTGATCGTGCCTGGATAAAGTTGCATACGCTTTTTGCTCATTCTTTCATGTTGTTTACAGGTTAAAGCCGCAGACAATCGCATCATTCAGGAAACACTCAATCAAAAGGTTTAGAATCTGTCTTTGAGTATCTCCCCAAACTTTATTCATCTTTCGGAAAGCGTTAAGACTTGGTTTATAATGTGTAAGAGAATTCTATAACCGATGAAGTGTTTTCTGCAGACATGTGAATGTGAAGTGTTGCAAGAAGAAGTTGCAAACCTAAAGGAACAGCTCTCTGATGCCCTGGAACTAGCACAGGTCTCTTTATACCTTTCGCAAATAATGTTATCTGCAAAAACCAAAATTTTCACCAATGTTCTCCTTATAGCCAAATGATGCTCAAACAAACTCTGTTTGCTTTCTGATATGAAAGGAAACTAAGATTGAAGAGCTGAAGCGGAAAGCTGAGGAACTAAGTGAATCAAAGGAGCAATTAGAACTCCGGAACAGGAAACTCGCAGAAGAGAGTTCATATGCGAAAGGTCTTGCATCAGCAGCTGCAGTTGAGCTCAAGGCATTATCAGAAGAAGTTGCTAAGCTTATGAATCACAATGAGAGACTAACAGCTGAGCTAGCAACACAGAAGAGCTCACCCACACAGCGTAGTAACAATAAGACAGGAATAACAAATGTGAGAAACAGTGGAAGAAGAGAGAGTCTTGTAAAGAGGCAAGAGCAAGACGGACCGTCGTCGATGGAACTGAAGAGAGAACTAAGGATGAGTAAAGAACGTGAGCTATCATATGAAGCCGCACTTGCTGAAAGAGATCAAAGAGAAGCTGAGCTTGAACGGATAATAGAAGAATCGAAACAACGAGAAGCATATCTGGAGAATGAGCTTGCTAGTATGTGGGTTCTTGTTTCTAAATTGAGAAGACCTGAAGCAGCTGATTCAGAAGTCTCTGATTCTGTATCAGAGACACGACAAACCGAAAGATCATTTTGAGATTTGAGAGAAAAAAAGAAACTAAGTAGAGGATATGTTTGTGCAGTGATTCCAGAGAGTTTGTGCTTGAAACCAAAAAAACAAACTTGAAACTGTTTCTTGCAATGTTTAAAAATCTCAAAGAAAAAAAAGATTGATCATACTGATTGATTGATTAGTTCGTCTTTGGATCTGGCATTGGGAACAAACCACCAGCACCAGCAGCTCCTCGCGGCGGAGAGAATCCTAAAAATTTCTGTAGATTGGTTCTGATGCTAATGGAACACAGCAGATAAAGAAAAGCCATGGAGCAATCCGTTGGATCATCGCCTTTCAATCCTCTATGACTCATCTTCTTCACGATCGTAATCGGATGAAACGGAAGCTTCGCGATCACTTTACCTTCAAAGAGAGAATTAAGCAATCCGAAGACAACGAAGAGAACCAATGCCACGACGGCGCCGGATTTAAACTTGAAGAGAGAAAGATCTCGGCTCGATTCTTTCAAGCTGGTTTCAACGCGATCTATCTTCTTCGTCTTGGATTTTTTAATGGTTAGCTTCGACGATGGATTCTCCGTCTTCATGGTCTCGAGTTTCTTCGCAGCTTTGTCAATGGAGTATTTCAAGGATTTGTAGGAGCTTGTACGGTAGATTAGAATCCACGAGATGGCTTCACATACTAACGCCGTGCAGAAAGAGATTCCGACGACGGTTAGACTATCGGCGTATTTGAACGAAGCGAAGAGCGGTATCGTAGTCGCCATTGTTGCCAGAGATAGGATTTGATTTTCCTCAGCTTTCTCGAGATAACAACACTGTCGAGATTTGTTGATTATGAAATTAAAAGTCAAGCGAGGGCAAACAAAACAAATAAGTAAAGTTTCGGGTAACTTTTTAAAAATTTTAGTTTTAATCCTCTTCACCCTATTCTTTTCCAATACTTCAAATCTGCCCCCAAGTCTTTTTCTCTATATACAAATCTCAAATCACAATCGTAAAAGACACACCGAACCCCAACCAAAAACCCAAAATTGAACCCTAAAAATACACAAACAGATTCCATTAGGTTTCGGGTAATATCCAATCGACAGGAATCCAGACGGATACTCGAAAAATTTTAAAAATGGACAAACTCTGGACCAAATTCGAAAAATTCAAAAAAATTTGAATCAAATCCGAATCTGAAATCCCCAAAATCTGAAAAACACGAAAATCTACGAGTTTGAAAAATTCGAAAATATCTGAACCAGAATGAACCCGAAATTTTCTCAGGTATACTTGATATGACATTACTAAATCCGATCCGAATTTAGATAGATCTGAACAGAATATGACCGAATTTTATAAATATCTGAATGAAACTTAACTTAATGTTTGAGAAAATCTCATAAAAATTTCCAAAGTGAGAGAGACTTCCACTTTAAACCTTCAAACTTTTCTACTCCCATATTAAATCTCCAAAATGAAAAACTTTACAACTTAAACTCTCAAAATGGTGCTTTGAAATTTATAGTTCGTCGTCTTCGAGAGCGAGAGAAAGAGAAGAGGTTGCCGTCAACTTTTCCGGTCCGGTGCTTTGCCAGATCCGGAGCTTTCCCCCTTTACCTTCTCTGTTTTTCTGTTTGCCTTCGAAGTGAAGACCAAAGAATGAGTCGTGTCTCTTGTCCGAGTCTTTAGGAGTAGTT
>OVAN01000152.1:0-61656 GCA_900406275.1 Anastatica hierochuntica | reverse complement strand
TTTTCTGAAGTTTGTTTTTCCATAAGGTCTTTAAAAAGACCGTCACTGTGTTCTCTGTTTTGATACAGAGCTTTTTTAGTTTCATTCAGTAAAAGTAATATTCAGATTATTGAGTGTCTTTGATTCAAAAATAACACGAAGACCCCTCTTTTCTTCCTTTGAGATGCTCGATGGTCTCTGGTCCTCTTCGCACCTCTAGATCTGAGACTAAAACTCTTAGATCTAGTAGGTTTCGGGTCTTCTTGGAGTCTCGACGAGAAGAGCAAGGAAGGAGGCGACTCTTCAAGGTCGGATTTTAGGGATTTCGAAACTTGGTCAGAGCAATTTTCTTAGCTAACTCCGTCTTGCTCCTTCATCTCTCGGTGGTTTGTGGTCAATACCTCTCCCTTGGTTCAGAGGCTAGGGTGAAGTGATTGGAGATTATTCATGGATTTTCTCGTTTAATTTCACGATGGGAAAATTTCACTTCATCTCCCTCGAGATGAATCTCTTCTAAGATTGCGGCTCGGGCAAACTGCTACTTGGAAGGCGAATTCGGCCGAGGACCTGCATTCCACCATCATTGAGCCGTCACCATAAGAAGCCTTTGGTATGGTTCTCTGCGACTATTTCTTGGCTTGGTTTTTATCTCTCTGATGCAGGACATGGTACGTGCTCTTCGGTGTTGGAACAATCCCGCTCTTTTAATCATTCCGGTGGCTAGATGCTTCTCCTTGCTAAGGTGAAGCTCCTTTGCCTTCTCCAGCTTTGTAATGGCGCAAAGCGCTTGTTTTTTCGGCAAAAAAGGAACTGGTTGGGAGTAAAGCACCGACTCGGTGTTATGACAATTGATCCAAGTATTGCAATCAAATCTTTTGGTGATCAATCGCTTCGTGTTGAAGTTACATTCTTCAATCAGAACCTGATGGTCCCGAGAAGAATCAAGTGTATGATCTTTCTGATGAAAGAACCATATTAGAGAGAGATTCATCCTTTGGATGCTTTCGCGATCGGTCCTGGATTTCAATCCGATCAACATTGATCGACGCTTCATCTTCAAAATGGCTCGTTATTTGGTTTTGAGATTCATTAAGACTAGGTCTATCTTTGTAGCCAGATTTAGTGGTTTAATTTATGTGGTTTAAGAGACAATTTATTTCTACCATTAGGGTAAAAGAATTGTTCTCGCTAGGGTCAAAAACATGCAATGACGAACTTCGGGTAACGTCGGATATTTTTAGAGTGTTTCGGGGTGATACTAGATACCGATTCATTGCATTGTGGTCTAAACCTCTAAGGAGGCATCATGGTCAAAATTCTATTGTACTAAAAATCTTTGGTTAATCTAAAAATCGTTGTTGAGCCATAAAAAAAAATGACACTTTGAAAATTTTTTAGGAATTTTCCCCTTACTGTCCCCGAAAACGAAAAACCCGAATGAATCGGAATAGAATCCTGATCTAAAACCGAATGCCCGAGCCTCACACCATAGAGTTAATTCATGTGGGATGCCTACGTAAAGCCTTAACATTTTTGGTGCTGTTTCTACATTCTAGACACTTCTATCAGAAACTAAATTTTGTTAAATTATTCATCTTTTCCATTTTTTCTCAATTGGAAAACAAAACTTTTCTAGAGTCTTCGTGTGAGCTTTTTCATTTATTTATATACAAGATTCTGCTCATTTTTGTTGCTGCTGTTTCTTCTTCCAAATCGACTTCTTTGCTTAGAGCTCTCAGTATCTGACTTTTCTCCCGACGATGGCTAAGTTCGGCGAAGGTGACAAGCGATGGATCGTAGAAGACAGACCCGACGGCACCAACGTTCATAACTGGCACTGGGCTGAAACCAATTGCCTTGAATGGTCTCGTAACTTCTTCAACAACCAATTCTCCGGCGTTGTTATTCTCGCCGGCGAGGGAAATCTGTTTATCAAGTTCAATAAGATCGAGAAAGTTGAAGGCGAAGCTTACGTGAATGTAAGGAAAGGGAAGATTATTCCTGGGTACGAGCTTAATGTCTCTTTATCTTGGGAAGGTGAGGCGAAAGATTCCGATGGGAAGACGATTTTGAAGGCGGATGGTTTGGTGGAGATGCCGTATATCTCCGATGAGAATGCCGATGAAGATCCTGAGATTAGGTTTTCGATCAAGGACGATGGTCCGGTCGGGAAAACCTTGAAGGAGGCGATGGTTTCTAAGGGGAAATCGATTGTTCTCGATAAGGTTAGGGTTTATGTGGAGACTATGGCGAAAGGAGGTCCGTGCAAGGACGAGTTAGAATCTAAAAAGGTTGCGCCGAAATCGTCGGCGGCAGCTACAGTGGCGGTGGAAAAGTCCGGTGGTTCTGCGGCGGTGTCTGCTGCGGCGGCGGGGACTAAGGTAGTGAAGGAGAAGAAGAAGGCGAAGACGAAGGAAGGGTTCAAGACGATTACTATGACTGAGAAGTTTAATTGTAGAGCTAAGGATTTGTATGAGATCTTAATGGATGAGAATCGTTGGAAAGGCTTTACACAGAGCAATGCTAAGATCAGTAGAGATGTGAATGGAGCGATAAGTGTCTTTGATGGATCGGTCACTGGAACGAATCTGGAGCTAGAAGGAGGCAAATTGATTGTTCAGAAATGGAGATTCGGAAGCTGGCCTGATGGTCTTGATTCAACGGTTAGTCACTGATGGTCTTCTTTGTAAATGCGTCAAGTAAACAATCCCTGAGTGTTTAATGTATTGGCTTTTTCTGCAGGTGAAGCTGACATTTGAGGAGCCTGAACAAGGAGTCACCATTGTCAATCTTACTCACAGTGACATTCCTGAAGAAGACAGGTTAGTGTTACTTAGGGAAGCTGTTTTTAGTATTTGCTGTAGTGAGTTGCTCTTGATTTAGAGTCTAAGCTTTGGATTTAGGAAAAATCAAATGGAGCTGTTAGGTTTCGAACTATTTAAGACTCTGTGTCTAGTAGAATGAACTTTTTTAGAATGTGGGCTGCTTTATAGAACTTTAGGCTTGGGTTTAGAATATGGACAAAGCTAGAACTAAGAGACTCTCCTTAAAAGGATTTCAACTCTACCCGAACCATTTTTAGCCAGCTAAATTTCCCAACAACGAACACTGCTGCTGTAGTTGATCGACTCTTCTAGTCTTTCCTCTGGTGACTTGCTCTTGAGTCTTAGTTAGAACTTTGGAATTTGGAAAACTTTGAAACGAACTTTTAACTTCTATGAGATTTTTCATCTTGGAAGTGGGAAGAAGTGACGAGTGATATCTTTTGTGCATGAGAGGAAGAATTTGGGTTGGATTTATTAGGTTGGTATATGACAGAAAGTAAACCTCACCCTTACTCACACTGACATTCCTGAAGAAGACAGGTTAGTGTTACTTAGGGAAACTGTTTCTAGTAGTTGCTTGAAACTTTGGATTTTAGGACTGTAACACTTTGTTAGCCATTGAGAGGGGGGAAAGAAGTATTGAGTAACATAATTTGTGTCCATTAGAAAGAACTCGTTTGGAGTATGGACTGCTTTATAGAACTCTAGGCTTGGGTTTAGAGGATGAACTAAGCTAGAACCTAGAGACTCATTAACAAAGTTTCAACTCTAACCAAACCACCTTTAGTTAACTAAACTTCTGAACGATGAACTCTACTGTTAAGTATGTAGTTGATGGATGCTTCTAGTCTTCCTCTGGTGACTTTCTCTTGAGTCTTTATTAGAAATGGGAGGAAGTGATGAGGGATATCTTTTGTGCATGAGAGAATGAATTTGAGACGGATGTATTAGGTTGGTATATGACAGAAAGTAAACCTAAAACTATGGGATTATTGGAGAGTCTCAAATCTTCGTTATGAACACTTACAGTCTGTTCAATCAGTCATTTATTTATGCGTAGACTTGCCAGCAACTGTTAGGTTACAGGACACTGATGTTAGAGTTCTTTGTTCCTTGTGAAGAACAATAGTGTCTGAACACATTACATGATGTGCATGTTTGCCATAGTCTTGTTGTATACAGTGTCAATTTTAAGACGAGTGAGTGATTCTCTGTTGTTGAGTCCGACATCATCGGATGTGACTTGTGCTTTTGTTGGTGTTACCATTTGACTGATGTCCAGATATGGGAATGCAACTGTGGTGGAAAACACGGAGAGAGGATGGAGAGATCTAATATTCCATAGGATCCGTGCAGTCTTTGGTTTTGGAATCTGATTTGTGATTTTGGCTATCAAATAAACAAAATCAGAATTGCTTCATATGATTTTCATTTCAAAACAAGAGGGGACTATTAAACAATGCAAAAATGTATGATTTTTAAGTTTTTCACCTTTGGTTAAATGCATTTCTTTTGAACTTGTAACATCTCTTTCTTTTCTTTTTACTTTAAATCTCATTCATTAAAATTTCGGTGAGTTAGCAACTGCAACATCGCTTTCTTTTTTAGGTTACATGAGTCACATCATATGTTTTCTTTGTCTGCTATTTCATTTATAAAGCAAAGATGTTTACTAGGTACATTTGATTACAACCACTTCACATATATGCTCGACGTACTTGCCTTAAAATTCTTAAAGTGATGTTCTTTCGTTATGCCCCATTTTATGTATCTGAGCTTCACTCTTTTCCTTTGTAAGTGAGGTAATATCTCCAACATATGTGTTAACTCCTTTGCAACATCTTTGGATTCATCTTTTTCTTGGCCTGGATTTTCCTGAGATAAATATGTAAGTTTTTGTTATCTCTACAAAAGATAACATGTTTCATATCCCAACCTGTTTATTTGAAAAATATCATCTCTAGGTTTCTAATGCTACATTAACCGGTTCGATGGATAAAGAACCAAGTACATAATTGCTTTAAGAGTGTCCAGCATGTTCTTGCTCGATCTCCTTTCGATGCATCAACACAACAATATAAACTATCAAGTAGTGAAGATACCTGTCGCTGGTCCATGAGTGTTTAATTTTGTTGTTGTGAATGCCATGTTGGTTGCATCTCTTGATCCCCTTGGTTAGCGTTCATCCACAAATTCAGTTCTATGAGAGACATTAATCACTTGTGGGATAGAACATCTCATGTGTTCAATCAACACTTGATTTTTCATTAGCTATAGTCTGCGACAAATAAATGCAGTTAGGTTAAGCTTTTTTCCTTTATGTGTTATGTTAAGAGATGTAATCAAAGTGACAATATCAACTAAAGAGTCTTGGCTAAACTGATCATCTAGTGAGCTTCCCTGCAGAGGCAAGTTATCTTGAGATTGGGCCAATACTTGATTGAGCTGATAAGTTCGTAATCATATTTGCCCACGTAATTACCATCTTGAGAACAACTCCATTCAAGCCTATCTACTGCATTAACGTAGCTTGGTCTCAACAACTTTATTATGGCCACATCTTCTTTAAATATCCACTGATCAATCTTTTGCTCATCCCAAACTCGTCATGATTTTTCCAATAAATCTGCGACACAAAGATTAGCACGCACAATATCCTAGCAAGGGGTCTCGGTAGCTTTGGGGGTAATTAGTTGTCTTTTATATACCTACTTATTTCCTCTGTACAACCATAAACCATATTTTATGAGTGGTATACTTTGTGAAATACCTTTCCAAGCATGAGAAGAGTTTCTCTATGCATCTGCTTCTAGCAAATCCTTCCTGTTGTAGTACTTTGCTTCAGTAAAATTTTGTAAGAAGTGGATATGGCTGTGTGAGCAGTCTTCACACCTGTTTAGCGAGTAAAGCTTGATTAAAAAGTTTGAGATTCTTGAATCCAAGCTCTCTTATTTATTGATTTTGACTGAGTAATTTTATCACATGCTATCCGAAAAATTAATGTTTCTCCTTGGTTGTAGACAACTAGTATTTACTGATTGTCTGAGTGTTAGAAGTGGAAAATTACTAAGTG
Source organism: Anastatica hierochuntica (assembly GCA_900406275.1). NCBI lineage: Eukaryota > Viridiplantae > Streptophyta > Magnoliopsida > Brassicales > Brassicaceae > Anastatica > Anastatica hierochuntica. Next base: position 55,779 of record OVAN01000152.1, on the reverse strand, counting down.
TTCGATCTGGATAGTGGAGTGACATGTGGATTGGAGAATCTCGTTTATTTGAAGATAAGTCAACAACGTTGTTACAAAGAGTTAGGTGTTGAGAGGTGAAGAAGTAAGTGTTTGTGAGGTAAACAATCGAAAGAGTAAAAGCTCTAACTTCTCTCTAGAGTTTTTTTTCAAGAATTCGATATCTTTAATGTTACAAGACCTTCTTTATTTATAGCCCAACTGTCTTCTGGATCCTTCCACCTTAAAGTTACTTTTGGTCTTCGGGGTCAACTCTTCGATGTGGTTCGCGTTCGGCGAGATTTCCGCTGCGAGATAAGACTAGTTGTACTTGGTCATCGAGGTGTTCGTTCAATCGACGAGTATCTGGTTGTGAACTCATCAGTTCGCATGATTGGCATGCATGTTACCTCTGCGTTATGCCTCATCCCCCATGCTACTTTAGTGTGACTTCCGTATTGTGATGTCACTTTTTCGGCAGTGATTTTTTGGAAAAGACTAGACGATTCGGGCTTTGCATTTTGGCCGAGCCCACCTTAAACTCGGGGTGGACTATTTTTCCAGAAAAAGTCATAAGACGATTTTTAAGGGCATGATAATCCAAGAGTCCTTAGTAGAGTTTCTTAAAAAAATTAATAAAATAATAAGGGGTTCTATGAGGGGACCTCTTTTAGAAACTTTTATGAGGGGTTCCTAAGTTTTTAAAAATCTCTTAAGATTTTATTAATTTTTTTTATAAGTAATTCTACTAAGGATCTTTGGATAATCATGGCCTAAAAGCGGGAAAGGTTATTCTCACTGAGTCATACATTTTATAATCTTAGCCGATAGGGTAAAAAACATAGTGTATGTGAGAAGAGTTGTTGTTTTTTTTTAAAAAAAAATTTCGTTCAAAGCCCAAGTACAAAATAAAACTGCAGCCCAAAAATTAGATTTGAAAGAAATAAACAGAGCATTAAGAAGAAAAAGATGGCACCATTGTTGAACCTTCACTTTCCTGAAATTTAGATTCGAAAATATGTTGAAATCATTGAGGATAATTGACAGCTACATATGATGGAATCCTTTCGTCTCTAGAAACACTAAGCGCGATTAGATGAGATCCTGTGTTCACCGATCGAGATTCAAAAGAGAGGATCCATTGGTTAATTCGTCTAAGCTGATGAGACAGTTCTGCTACTTCTGCAGATAATGCAGGCCATTTAGATGGTTTGTGCATTGCTTTGATCAAGCCATTGCATTCCACTGCGAAAATGACCATCGAAATACAGTGAGTTTTCATGCTCTCAATCGCCCGTAAGACAGCCGCATGTTGAACTTTGTTGATTGATGTCACTGATGGGAAGCTTCGACGGCTATGAAGAATTACTCTACCTTCTGCGTTTCTTAGAACCCATGCTGCACCTCCAAGCTTCCTATTTTTATTCCAAGTGGCACCAATATTACATTTCATCCATTGAGGTTTTGGAGGAATCCAAATCTTACAATTTTGAGGTGAAGTCACTGTATCCATTGCCTCTGCCTCTTGACGAAGGTGTTGAGAGGTAAACCAAGAGGCTGCATCATCAGCTGCTAGCAAAGCAGATTCTTGAAGGTCATAACGCTTTCCTTCGATACAGAATGCATTTCGGTTTTTCCAGATTCTCCATAATGTCCATGGATAGCGTCTTTGGATCTCTTATGGCATGTCTGAATTGTTTCCAGTTTGAAAGACGTAATCCATGTTAGTGTAGATTGAAGTTTGGCTGAACCCATTATGTGGAGTTGGAAAACCCGAAAGTGCCCATGTCTGTCTTGCAATTGTGCACGTAAAAAGCACATGATTTATGGACTCTCTTTCAATGTCGCAAAATTGACATGGAGTCTCGATCTTGACCCCTCTTTTGTTGAGTTTTTCGGCAACCGGAAGAGCACCTGATAATGCTAGCCAATTGAAGTTCTTAATCTTTGGAGGCGTTTTGATCTACCAAGAATTTTGGATGAGATGATTTAAGGAAGGCTGCATTTCGGCCACACTAATGATTTCACCATTCTTTAACTTGTTAGCAAGCCAATATCCGGACTTAACGTTGTAATCACCCGATTTTGTATGAAACCATATCCAGAAATCAGGTTGGTGCATTATTGGCTTCATAGACCGGATTAACGATATGTCCCTTGGAAAGAAAAGCCTCGCCAAAGTGTCTTCATTCCAAGAACATGTTTCATGACAAATCAACGATGATACCTTAACATCAAGATCAGTGAATGGGGTTAGTTGCCAAGGAGATCTCCATGATTGATCCTTTATCCAAGGATCTTGCCATATTTTGAGGCTATCTCCATTGCCTAATCTTTTATGAATTCCATTTGAGATTAGTTCTCTTCCCCATAAGATGCTTCGCCAACCGAAAGATGGTCTTTCTCCTAAGGAAGCGTCAATGAACGATGTCTGTTCATAGTATCAGCTTTTCAAGAATACGGAACAAAGGTTTTTCGGAAGTTGAAGCAATCTCCAAGCTTGTTTCCCAACCAGAGCTTAATTAAAGGCCTCTAAATCTCTAAATCTGATTCCTCCTTGATCTTTGCTCAAACAGAATTTCTCCCAAGCTATCCAATGGATTTTTTTAACACCTTGTTCCGAGTTCCACCAATAATTCGCCATAGCCGATGAAAGAGATTGGCAAGTGCTTTTGGGGAGTTTAAAAAATTGCATCGCATACACCGACATCGCCATTGCCACCNTTTCCCCCCCCCCCCCAACGAAAGCTTTCTAGAGAACCATGTTGTGAGCCTATTCGTCAAGTTTTGATGAATATAAGCCAAAAGATCAAATTTAGATCTACTAAAACACTCAGGAAGGCCGAGATACTTGCTTGCTCCGCCTTCGTTATAAATTCTCAAAAGCTCTTGAGTTTCTTTTTTTATACCTTCTTCGACTTTGCTTCCAAATGTGAGAGAGGACTTATTTAAATTGATCTGCTGACCTGTTGCAACACCATATCTCTGGAGGATATTTTGAAGCGAATGACAGTGACTTTTGTTTGCTTTAAAGACAAATAAGTTGTCGTCGGCGAAAAAAAGATGATGAATTGATGGTCCATGATTGGAGAATTTAATGCCTTGAATTTTTTCTGCTTCTTCTGCTTTGTTGAGCATATGCGTTAAACCCTCCATTCATAAGACAAAGAGAAAAGGCGAGAGAGGATCGCCTTGTCTCGATCCTCTTTGAGGTGTGAACATACCGAAAGATTGATTGTTGAGAAGAACTGAGAATGTGACCGTCGATACATAAAACATAATCCAATTTACCCATTTAACGTGAAATCCAAGAGCTGTTAGAAGTGCTTTAAGATACCTCCATTTGACTCTATCGAAAGCCTTTGACATGTTTGATTTCATTGCAAGATATTCTCCGGAAACCCCTGGATTGATTCTTAGATTATGCACGATCTCGTGAGCAATAAAAATGTTATCCGAGATTAGGCGATCGGATACGAAAGCGAATTGAGTTGGAGAGACTATGTCGTTGAGAAACGGTTTCAATCTCTTGACCAACACCTTTGAAATTGTTTTGTATAAGACAGAACAAAGACTGATTGGGCGTAGATCAACCATTCTTTCCGGGTTTGAGATCTTTGGAAGAAGAAACAATTGAGTGTAATTCCACTCTTTTGGAAAGGATCCCGAGATAAAGAAGTTTTGTATTTCCTGTGTGAGTTGATCTCCTAGAATATTCCAATATCGTTGAAAGAAGTGGCCGGTCATACCGTCTTCTCCAGGAGCAGATGATGGTTTAATTGAGAAGATGGCTTCTTTAACTTCTTCTTTTGTCACTTCTTTGATTAAGGCTTCATTCATAGAATCACTTACTTTGGGTTGAAAGCCTCTGAAGATAGACTCAAAATCATTCGGATTTGTGGAAGTGAATAATTCTTTGAAATAGTTGACAGCTATATCACCTTTTGATGCTTCGGCTCTTTCGAAAATACCCTGTGGATTCATTAACTTTGAGATCCAATTCTTCTTCCGTTTACCTTTGACCGCGTCGTGGAAGAATTTCGTATTGTGATCCCCTTCTTTAAGCTAACTAATTCTGCTTTTTTGATGCCAAAAAATCTCTTCTTCTCGATATGCTTGACAAAGCTCTTTCTTAAGAGATAAAACTTTGTTGTAATCTGGATTGTTAGCCGACTGTTGAAGCTCAAGAGATATTTCCAGCTTTTTGATTTTGTCTCTGGAGTTGAAATCGTTTTCTTTTTTCCAAAAGCTTAACTTTCTTCTACACAACCTGAGTTTTTCGGCAATTGAGAGTTGGTTCGAAACGGTTGAAGGGTTCCAAACTTGATTGATGATGTTCTTAATTTTAGGTCGCAAGAGAAAACGCTTATAAAAAATGAAGTGACCTTTGTAGGTTTGTTGGGAAGCAATTAACTTGACAAGGACCGGCCGATGATCCAAACCTCTTTTATCAAGGAAAGTTTGGTTCGAAGCCGGGAAGATTTGATGCCATCTGAGATTTCCAAAACATCGGTCTAAGCGGCATTGAATCAACTTCTCATGTCTCTTGCCTCCCCAAGTAAAACCATTGCCTTTACTATCCAACTCCGAGAATTCACAATTGTTGATCAAGTCTACAAACGGTTAATAGGAATTATCACTTCTTCTTGGTCCTCCTATCTTTTACCCATTATGAAGGAGATCATTGAAACCTCCTAACATTGCCCAAGAATCCTTTCTCGTGCCTCCGAATCTCATGATTCTCTCCCAAACTTGCGATCTTAATTTGACTATAGGATCCCATATACAAAGGATAAATAAAAGGCAAAAGAACCATAATGTACATAAACATCTATTAAGTTTTTATCTGCATATATTACATCCAATGATATGCTTTGTTTCCAAAAAAGAGTCAATCCCCCACTTTTCCCCACTGGATCTATTAAGAAAAACCTATCATACCCCAACCAAGCATGAAGATCGACAAGAACATTCTGATCATTCTTTGTTTCCATCAAAAAAAGGATCTCAGGGAAGTATGTATTACGTAGTTCCTTGAGACGTGGAATTGTCAAGACTCGGGAGGTTCTCAATCCTTGACAATTCCAACTCAAAAGACTCATTTATGATTAGGCAACTCTCCTTGTGGTTCGCCTGTTCTGTTTTTTGTTTTGAGCTCCTGGTATTGGTAGAAGAGTTACTCTGCTTGCGTTTAAAACCTTTGTTATGCACCATTCCTTTTTGATTGGAGAATTCTCCATCTGGAATTTGAGGAAGGGTTTGCGACTTGACTCTTGCATTTTTAGAAGGTCTTGTTCTCTGATAACGTTTCTTGACTTTTGCCCCAGACGCTTTCATCAACCGTGCTAGCTCTTTGAACCGTTGAGCAAAAACGATATATAGGTTGGTTACTATCCAAGCTAGCTTCCATTCTTTCAGATTGCAATTCAGGGATATTGTATCTTCTAGAGTCTGCTTGACCAGCTCTTATCGCCGATGATAGAAGCTTGGGACCTTGTTGAGTTGGCTCATGAGAGTATGTTCTTTCTTGCATTGAGTAGTCATATACGATGCCTTTGCCTTTATCTAGATCGTGAGTGATTCTAGGAGGTGGTTCTAGACAGAGGATAGATTTTTGAGCAATCAGGCCTTTTTCAAGACTTACTAGAGAAGCCTTCACTCGTTCCTCTCTTATCAACTTTTCCGAACCTGAGACCACAGAGAGATATTGGCGCATACCATCGAGAACCTCCTTTGCTATTCTTGGTCTTCCTGTAAGATTGTTATTACCGATCTGATCATTCCTGAGAACTCCAAAAAGAGGGTCACAATCATTTAGAACAGGCGAAGATGTATGACTAAAGTGCCCATCTTTGTCCTTACTTCCTGCTTCTCCATGATGGATGTTCTGAATCGTGAAAGGACATGATTCCTTTTCATGGGTGAGTCTTCGACAGTTGTAGCAGCGCTTTTGGATTCTTTCGTATTCGTAGAGAACCTTGATTGATTCTCCTGACTTTAGTTTGACTATCCTATAACGTCGCAGAGGTTTTGCAATGTCGTGAAGCACCTTGACTCTTATATACTCCTTGTTTTGTGCTTTCTCCAGATCAAAAGCCACCTCTTTGACTTGTCCTGCGAATTCACCAAGAGAGGTAATGGAAGATTCTGTATAATGATTCATCAGGATATTTCGAAGACAAACCCAAACCGGAAGAAATTTGAGGTAGTTATCAGGTGGATTCTCGACCCATCGTTCCATCACCAAGGACCATTGATTAAAAGTATGAGGACCTTTCTTCAGAATTGATTCAAGATCATGTTCATATTTGAAGATGAATTGAAAGGTGTCTTTTGTGAGAGCCACTCTTCGTACCCTTTTATATAGTTTCCACTTCCTTGGCATATTCAAGATGACGCTAGACATACTCTGTTTGCTTGGGTTCAGAAGTCGACCTATTAGACTCAAGGCGTTTCTCTCGGTTGAGCAAAACTCCGGACGGTCGGGGAGTTCGAATGGTTCTTCTTTTTCTTCAAGAGACATAGATAGAAAGGCTTGATCTATTTGGTCTGCCATCATTGATGTTAAGATTGTAAGCTTCGACAGTAAAGAAACCCAGGTAAAAGGAGGAGGAGATGAACGAAAATTAGGGTTGGAGAAAAGAGAAAGGGGATTTTGAGTGGAGGAGACGGAGAGGAGAGAGAGAAAACACGGTGGTTTGACTTTCTTTTAGGGAAAAAGACCCAATCACAGCTCAAATTTGGTAAAGGTGAAAGACTCTTTGCCAACTAGAAAGTCATAAGCTCAATTCTAGAGAGTCCATCAAATATCTGTTGTTTTTAAATTAATCAATACTTTTTTACTAGATGAAGGCAAAGGTTTTGAAGACCAACTATTTTTACCTTTTTTCTACTCTCAGATTAATACATGAAAAAATTATGTCTCGTTCCGACCAGTAGCCTCAGTTTTAGATATTTCTCAAACACTCCTATTTATTTATTGTCGTTAGAACTCTTGGGTAGTTTACAATTTCTTTTGTGTATTTTTGTCAAGCATACCAGATTTACTAGAGTTGACACATTGCCCCGAGGTAGAGACGGCCGTGACCTAAAGCCTGTCAAATAATAATTACTATTTAGGAGCATCAAATTCCAAAAATTCTTTCTTAGTGTAGTGGTTTGTGTTACTAAATAATTGTTAAGAGGTGAATGTTCCACTCCACCCTCTTTGAATTTTGTTTTTAAGTTTTCTATGGACATCAAATTTCTTCTTCTTTTTTTTTTTAGACTGCCCAACCCAACAGTTTGGGTCGGCCCTGCTCCAAGGCATCTCTGCTTGCATTTGTTTGGCATACTTGTACAGTTGTTTTGCAAAATATGCGTGAGTCATCGGCAAAAAATATGCGAGACACTGCTAAACCACTTTGACTCGCCATGTAACCATGACGAGCGCCTCTTTCACCAATTGATACATAAGGGAAGATAATCCTCCAATTACGGATGAGCGTTCAAATATTCAGATCAAATCTGGATTAAGTATTTCGGAATTTGGATAGTTCAGATATAGGATTTAAAGAATCATTCAGGTAATTTAACAATTTTGTTCGAATTTCGGTTCGATTCCAAAAATTCTAGTTCGGATTGGATCGGGTTCGAGTCCTAAAAAATATTCGAATATGAATTTTTCACCCGAAACTATCCAAAATAAAATTTGGATTCAATTCAAATTGGTTATTTTCTACCCATATTACCTGAAATAACACGAAAATACTCGAAATATCCGTAACAGCTACTAATAATTTGGATTTACAACTATAAATTTAGATATCTATATTATTTAAAACATAAATATAACTAATAGTATCTTATATATAATTTTTTAGATATTTTTGGCACTCATTCGATTATCGGCTCGATTCAGGTTCGATTCGAATTATAAAAATTCATGACCCATTCTAATAGTTTGTAAATTTCGGTTCAGTTGAGTACTAAATTTTTCGAGGTGGATATTGTACCCAAATTTCGGCTAAAAACGTCCACGCCTACCTTTAGTGAATAAATATAAAAGGATAAAAGATGCTCTTGTCTAATGCCCCTATGAGGATAAATGTTTCTTGTTGGACTCCTATTGATAATGATCGAGTATGTCATCGAAGTAATGCAATTTTTAAACCAAGAACACCATTTATCAGCAAACCCTAACTTTCTACATTTCTAATTTGGTATTGGTCAGAAACAATAAGATGAGCTAGTGTATTGTTGTGAGAGAATAAAACTAACCAATACATTTGACAAAAAATAAAAATAAACAAATGAGCAATACAATGTTGTTTTTCAAATGTATAGTTGAAAAAGCCTTAAAGAGCATTCTCCAAAATTATGAAAAGGCATCGGGACAATACATTAATGTTCAAAAATCTTCTATAACATTCTCCCGAATGACGCCTCTTGAGCTCAAGGAAAAAGTCAAGCGAGCACTTGGCATATCAAATGAAGGAGGAGTAGGCAAGTACCTTGAACTTTCGGAGCATTTTGGAAGATCAAAGAAGGATCTTTTCACTTCAATAGTTGATCATATCCGTCAAAAATCCATTAGTTGGTCTTCCAAATTTCTTTCACCGACCGGAAAGATGATAATGTTGAAAAGTGTTCTATCATCAATGCCTACCTATGCTATGTCATCCTTTAAATTCCCGGTATCTTTATGTAATCGCATCCAATCTGCCCTCACAAGATCCGGGAGAAAGAAAAATGTCGTGGATCGCGTGGAGCAAGCTTGTTAAATCGAAACATGAGGGTGGACTCGGTTTCCGTGACATACAAGCTTTCAACGATGCCTTATTGGCCAAACTTAGTTGGCGTATTCTAACAAAGCCAAGTTGTTTGCTGGCTAGAATTCTCAAAGGAAAGTACTTCAATGATGTATCTTTCATGGAGAGTCAAAACCCTTCCAAAGTATCTCACGGCTGGCAAGGAATTATGATTGGTAAGGATCTTCTGAAAACAAACTTAGGATGGGCAGTTGGGGATGGATCGAACATTAACATATGGAATGACCCTTGGCTTTCATCCTCGGAAAAGCTCTACCCGCCAGGACCTCCCACAAGAGAAGCTCATAAACTTCATGTTTCATCTCTCCTCTTCGGTGATAAAGGAGAATGGAATACAAAAATGATTCAAAAACTGTTTCCAGTTTTAGAACCTGTGATCCTATCCATTGTGCCTAGCAAATTGAAGGCAGCAAATAAGAAAATATGTCTTAAGTCCCCTTCGGGACATTACACTTTAAAAACAGGGTACTATGCTGCTTTGAAAGCACAAGAGGATGGTGACACGAACTCGATCCAGTCTTATAAAAGTTGGATCCCAGACGTTTGGAGCCTCAAAACTCCGAAAAAAATCAAGCTCTTTATGTGGAAAGCAATTTCGAATGCTTTACCAGCTGGAGCAAATCTAAACTCAAGGGGAATTACATCAGCAACTAGATGCAAATACTGTGGAGAAAGAGAATATGTTTCTCATATTCTATTTCATTGTAATTTCGCAATGCAGGTGTGGAGAGAAGCACCGTTTGTCTCTTGTCTCGTAGTGACAGAACAAGCAGACTTTGCGGGACAGTGTCACTCTGTCAAGAGCTCTGCATGTCTTCCGCCAACCGGCATTGTCACTGGTTCTTTAGCCCCTTGGATATGCTGGAAGCTTTGGCTTGCTCGTAACCAGCGGGAGTTCCAAGGACAGCCTCTATCTTCGCAAGATGTTCTCTCTAAAGCTATTCGAAGAGCCAAAAAATGGCTGGATGCACAAGAAACCATCGAGAAGGCCACTGCTCGGAAAAAGGCTCCTTTAAATCTAGATGTGTCTCTCAGCTTATGTTTGGTTCTTCGTGGTGTTGTAGAACTCGCTATCTCAAAAGGGTTTAAGCAAGTATTGTTCATCTCTGATTCAGAGCAGCTAATCAAGACTATCAATAGCGAGACCTCCTTCTCTGATCTTCATGGACTAGCGGCTGATATTATCGGTTTCTCTAAACAATTTGATTATGTTTCTTTTGTATCTGTCCCTCGAGCACTTAATGAGGAGGCAGATTCCTTAGCAAAAAAGACATTGTCCATGTCTGAAACTTTCCCGCTTTAATACATTAATGAAAGTCGGTTGATCAAAAAAAACAAATGAGCAATACAATGTTGTTTTTCAAACGGATGGGTGAGTAAAATGAGTGTATTTGTTTATAAAATGCATGTTGATACGTCACTTGTATTTAACCAGTAATGGACACATTGTGAAGGAGTAGCACGCGAGCATTGCCATGTGGTGATCAATTATCTAAAGCAAGAAACAGAAAGAATTATCAGTTTCAGCTTTATAGGATGTAGTTCTTTGAAATAGAATGGAAACACTTAAAACAATTAGTGCGCATGCAGCAACTACATATCATTATCAATCAACATTTGTCCATTCATATACATATATTCAAAGTGAGCAATGGCTATAATGCTCAGCGTAATCCGTAATGCATTCCTTTTGCTATGTGGCGATTACCTAATCGGGTTTTACTTTGGCTCTAGGGTAATATTGATGAATAACTATACATAATTAAATTTTATAATTTCTCCCGTGTAAAATTATCTGAACGTTCCCGCTTTTTCGCTTTTTTTGTCTTTATCTAAAAATCAGGGGTATTTTAGTAATATTTTTCCATTAAAATATTATTATTTCGCTTTCTTTTTTTAAAAAACTAAATACGTCACTTCCTTTGGTTATTTATTAAATTCATCCTTGACTCTATATCGTTTTATGGAGAAGTTTTAGATTTTGTCAGTGTACATTTGAGTTTTCAAAAAAATTCTCCTATATATTAAACAAAAAAGATAGTATAGTACATTTTAGTGATTTTTCTTTACGTGTCAATTATATATAAGTTTTCATAATTAATGTTGTATTTTGATTCGTTGATGAGTTTGAAGTTTAAATTTAATTTTTTTTATTTAACTCATCTTTAAATAAACAAATAAATCAAAAATCACTTTAACTCATTTGTCAAACAATCTTCTCAAATCATGGGATAGATAAAACTTTTAGGTATATAATTTAGATTAAATAAGACTAAATAACATAAATCTCTTATATTATTTAATCTGCAAATAAATATAAATTAAAGTTGATTTCTTATATCTTTTAGAAGTTTGGATGGTGTAATATTCAATTAACACAATTGAATTACTTTTTAGTACCATAAGAGATTTTTTATGTGTACGAAATACTTGACTGATGATATTAATATGTAGGAAAAATATAATATATATATAAATTATTATATTTATGTGCCATTAAATATATATTTTTTTGTCAACGTACCATTAAATATATTATTCCATAATTTTTTAAAAATCTTATAAAAATATAACTGCAGCAATTCTTTAATATAGTCAATCGTACATGTGATTGGATAAAATAAAGAATGATATGAAAAAAAAATAGTGATTTTAAAAATTTACATACCTAATAAATATATATTTCCAAAAATAATGTAAAAAAATTGTAACCATATATTTTAACACAATTTTGATATGATCATTACTCATAGAAGATTCAAAATTGCGGTAAATATTTTATAAGATTTAAAAATTTAAGTTAAGATATATTCTGTGCAAACATGAATTATTGCCGAAATTTTAAATAATCACAAAGGTTTTTCATATTTATCATTTAACAAATAAAAGTGACAGTCAATTATTAGAAATATAAAATATATTTTATATCAATAAAATTAAACATGGTATGTCATTAAATTTTTGATGCTAATTTTTGTAGTTTAAATTTTTAAAACTTTTTTAGGAATTTTGCAGATAAAATTTTTTGTTGGACTTTTTGTTTGAAGAAGTTTTTCCAAGAGAAATTAAATATTCATATTATTAAGTGATGGTGTGATGCTCTAATGGCATACATATGGACAATAAAATGCCCATTGAAAATTGAACATTTTCTCTGGCAGATCATCACAGGGAACTTGGCAGTGACTAAGGCTGTAGTGAATAGGGGCGTACGGTGTGACACGGTATGTAAACGTTGCGGAACAGCTGAAGAGACAGTTAATCATGTTTTCTTCGAATGTCCCTTGATGGTACAAATTTGGAATTTTTGTAAGGACCCGGCAGAGCCGGAAAATTTCTCATCCGATTCTATTTATACCAATATGGATTATCTTTTCAGGAGAACATTTACTCGAATCCAAGGGCGAGAATGTACTCTCTACCCTTGGGTTCTATGGTTAATTTGGAAAGCAAGGAATAAGATGGTCTTTCAGGGAGTTTATGTTGCCCCTGAAGAAATCCTTAAGGATGCTGAATCTGATTATGCAGTCTGGGAGGATGCACAAATAATACCATCACAAGTGGATGAAGGGCTTCCTACGGAAGACATAGGATTGTCCGGCCTACATTGTCGTATTGACGGTGCATGGAAACAGTTTGATCTGACATCGGGAATTGGGTGGGTTTGTCAAGATGGTGATAGCGAAACTCTCCTACTCGGGGCCAAATGTATCCGTCGTAGCCTGTCGCCACTACATGCAGAGGTCGAAGCTTTGTTGTGGGCAATGTCAGAACTCCTAGACCAAGGTCTAGACTGTCAACACTTTGAAACGGATTGTACAGAAGTGATCAATATTTTTCGGAACCCGGATGGTTGGCCAGCCTTCTATACGTATTTCCAAGAGTTTCATCACCTTCGACAACACCTGCCAGACTTCACACTATCCTACATCCCGCGATCGCAAAATCGGAAGGCGGACTGTCTCGCTCGAGGATCTCGTATTCTTTATAATGAATATATTTTTGTAGAATCTTACCCTCCGAGCTGGGTTTCCAGCTACGGAGTGACTATCTGATTATTGTGTGGTTGACAAAAAAAAAGTGATAGTGTGATGCTAAGACAATTCAACTATCATTATGTTGTTTAATAAAGATGTTTTGTATATTTAACGTTAGCAAATTTATTTGAGCTATTAAACTATGAATTCAAATGAAGTAGAAAGCTTGAGGAAAACAACTACAGTTTTGGCTATATTTAGAAAAATGATTATGCACTAACCATTTAAATTATTTTCGTAGAGTCTTCTGAATGCTACTTTTTTGTTATTGACTGCTAGAAGAAATTTAAAAGTTTTGAAATTTACAATATTTTACGTATTGAGTGCAAATTTTTAAGCTATACTTTACTACTTCTTTATGTAAAATTTAGCTTTCTCTTGATTATATAAAAATATTACTTTTATTATTCATATATTTGTTATTGAAAACAAATATATTAAAAGTTAACGAAATCCTTTTATATTTTATATAAAATAAATATTTACTTTTTCACTATTTTTAACTCTATACGTTATTCATAAAAATGTGAAATCAAATGTTTATTTTTATATATAAAAATGATAAATGAAAAAAAAATTTAAAAATATATACAGTGAGAATGAGTGCTCCGCTAAACCGCTGGTTGGCTTCCGGCGGTGTATCCTGCTTGTTTCCGTCGTCTTCCTCTTCTGGTAGTATCTCTCTGCCACCCGCTAAACCGCCTGATCCTCCAGANCCCCCCCCCCCCCTCTTCTCTCACCTTCCTCCTCCAATCCCCAACTTTCCTCCTCCTCATCTCCTGCTCACTCAATTGAAATTGATATGTCAAATATAGTTATTGCCCTTCCAGCTCATCACCATTCTACCCCAGTGGTAGTAAATCCACAAACAATCCATATTCTTGAAGCTCATGGTTTCACTATACATCAAAACCCTAAAACTACTACAGTAAGTGGGGAAAACTCAAAAACTTTGCAAGAGACTGCAATTACTTCTCCAGAACAAGAGGAAAACCCTCCAACCGTACATGAAACTAACCCTCACTTAACTTCCCCTGACCTTCTTCCTCTCCCACATCTACCTCCCATGAACTCTACCCCTATTTCCTTCGACTCAGCCTTCTCTTTACCCTTTGCAAATAAAAACCCCTCATTTACTTTCCTTCAACCACCTATCCACCAAAACTCTACCTCTCAAAACCTTGACCACGCAACAAACACATCCCAAACCTTCCCCCATCGACCACCTAGCCCCCAAACCTCTACCTCCCAAAACCTTAACCAAACAGCAAACCCATCCCAAACCTCCCCTCCGAACCCATAATCTTCCTTTACCACCCTCTCAACCAAATGCAACCACTCTCTCATGGGCTGAAAAACTAAAAAAAATCCACAAATAGGAAACTAGAAAGATATTGCCCACCTTCCAAACCTGTGAATGGCAAACCAAGGATCCTTATTCCCGATGAGATTTTTGAAGAAGGAGCAAACCTTCATAAGGAATTCCTCATATGCATATTCAAAGGCAGACCTCCGGCATATACCCACATTCAAAATGTGTTGAGTCACATGTGGAACAAAGGTAAAAAGCTAGAAATCCACTTGAATGTCCTTGCTAGATCTATGCTTGTAAGACTCCCAAACGCTTACCTGCGCACAAAGATAGTGGAAAAGAAGCTTTGGTATATTAGTGATAGCTTGTTCATAGTATCACAGTGGAATGCAGAAGGAGATTCAACAAAGGACCTAGAAAACATTCCTATTTGGATTCATCTACATTGAGTGCCCCTGAACCTTAAACACAATACTGCATTGAGCATTATTGCTGGTGAAGTAGGAGAACCGAAGGAGGTTGATGAATTCACAGTAAAGATGGTGAGTCTAAAAGAAGCCCATGTAAAGGTAGAAACTGACCTTAATAAACCTCTTCCCTCGGAGGTGGAAGTAGAAAGACAAAATGGAGAAATTGTTAAGGTACATATCACTTACCCATGGCTACCTCCAACATGTTCCTTCTGTCAAGAAATTAGCCACGTCCCAAAGAATTGTCATTACTCTACACCAACCTGGGTCCCCAAACAGAAACTCAGTACCTCCAACCAGGCCTCTCTTTCTAGAAAAGAGGATGATTTAGAGGCCTTCCAACCTTCTGCCCTACCTACTGAAAAGAAAGATCCAACATCACGTGAGAAAGAGCCAAAAATCTTAAATCCAGAAATCTCAACCCTTACTGAAAACCTTCCACCTCTCTCTTTGCATTCCCAACCTACTACCAAACATGCATTTTCACTCAAAAAATCCAGCCAGCCACAAAAAAGCCATGCTCAATCCTCTCAAAAACAATCCCACCACCCAACTCAAAAAACCCCACAGGAAAGTACAGAGGAAGAAGCAATTCTCGCTCCCTCATCTTCTCATTTTTCTNAACCCCCCCCCCCCAAGACCCTTTAGCCTTATCTTCCACCAATACCAAATCCCCCTCAAAATTTCACCCACCTATCCCTGGAATTCTCCCCCGGTGGGAGATACTCCAACCTAAACCATTTCCCCCACCCTTTTTTGGATGTATATACACAACTTTTTTTGGAATGTAAGGGGTCTAAACAACCTAACAAATCAGAAAAATATTGCGGATTGGCTTAATTTGCATAAGCCTATTTTGGGTGCCCTACTGGAGACGCATATCAGAGAACCTAACCTGAACTATATCATGAACAAAGCGTTACCTGGCTGGTCATTCCTCTCAAACCACTCCATTGATGAAGATGGGAGAATCATCATTGTTTGGAAATTCCCAGCCCAAGTTACTCTCCTGCACTAGACCAGACAAGAAATGACTTGTGAGATAAGGATTGATGGTGGTCAAAGATTCTTCTTAACTGCAATATATGCCTCAAACTTACCTGAAGAACGATCAGAACTTTGGTATGATCTGATTCGGGTGCAGCAGATGTTTCAGCTTGATTCTGGACCTTGGATTGTAGGCGGGGACTTTAATCAAATTATCCATCAAGCTGAACACTCCAACCCTGAAATCAACCACTTGACAAGCAGGATGGTATAGTTAAGGGAATGTTTCACTTAGTTACAAATCTTTGACCTTCGGTTCCAGGGCACACCTTTCACATTGACCAACAATCAGCCGTCAAACCCTGTTGCAAAAAAATTGGATCGGGTATTAGTGAATAACTACTGGTTATCCCTTTACCCCAACAGCCACGCTGCTTTTCTACCTCTTGAAGTCTCAGACCACTCACCAAGCCTTGTCTCTCTATGATGTCCTTTACCCTCAGCCGAAACAAAATCCTATAAATTTTTCAACTACCTTACCTCTCACCCTGAGTTTACTTCCACAGTGGAAGAAGCATGGAATCAAGCGGGAAACACAAGCCACCTGCCACCAAGTTTGTCAAATTTCAGTTTCAAGCAAAAACTTATTAAAAAAGTTCTTAACTCTCTAAACAAAAACAATTTCTCTTCTATTCAAGTGAGAGTTAGAGATACTAATAATTTGTTTAAGAATGTGCAGGTTCAGTTACTTACCAACCCCGCCTCAGATATTTTCTGCCAAGAAAGGCTCGTTTTACTGAGACAGATTGAAGAGATTTATTACAAGCAAAGGTCTAGAATACATTGGCTAAAAGAAGGTAACCAAAACACAGCTTATTTTCACAGGATAGTGGAAACTAGAAACGCTTACAACGCTATAAGAGCTTTCACACTACCTCCAGGAGAAATAATCACAGATCAAGAGGAAATGAGCAGGCATGCTACAACTCATTTCATGACTCTCCTTGGACCAGCAATGCTCCCTCCATTGCAGGCCTCCTTCATATTCCTCCAAAACCTCTTCCAATTCCAGTGTTCAATCCAAAGCAAGCTGCTCATGACGTCCCTGCCAAGTATAGAGGAAATTACAAAGGTTATTCATCGACTAAATATTAACAAGGCCCCAGGACTTGATGGACTATCTTCTGCATTCTACAAAGCAAGTTGGAACATAATTGGCTAGGAGTTTTGTGAGAGTATTGGACAGTTCTTCCGATCAAGCTTCATGCCGAAATCAACAAACTCCACAATTCTTACCTTGGTTCCAAAGAAAACAGGAGCGTCCCTGATCTCAGATTACCGTCCTATTTCTTGCTGTAATTCCCTCTACAAAACAGTTTCAAAGCTGTTGGTTGCAAGGCTGAAACCGCTCCTACCTGACTTTATCGCGCCTTCACAATCTGCATTTGTAAGAGGTAGACTATTAGTAGAGAACACTTTGCTGGCAGCTGATCTGATTCATGGCTACCAAAGATCTAAAGGTGTAAAAAAGATGGCTATCAAAGTAGATATCGCCAAAGCTTTTGACACTTTGAGATGGGAGTTTATTCTAAATTATCTGAGGAGTATCGATGTTCCAAATCAGTTCATAACCTGGATAGAGGCTTGTGTATGCACGACATCTTACTCAGTAACATATAATGGAAATATGCATGGCTATTTCAAGGGTAAGCGTGGACTAAGACAGGGAGACCCTCTATCTCCTTACTTATTTGTCATAGCAATGAATTGCTTATCAAAAATGCTAGACAAAGGAGCAATGGAAGGGAAATTTGGATACCACCATAGATGTAAAGAAAGAGGCTTAACTCATCTCTGCTTTGTTGATGATCTCCTAATTTTCACTAATGGACACATAAGATCATTACAAAGCATCCTCAGAATTCTAAAAGACTTTGAAGAGTTGTATGGCCTTTCAGTAAGCATACCAAAGACAACCTTCTTCACCTCTGGGCATATTGATGCAGAAATTAAAGATCTGGAGGAGTTGACTCAACTACGCCATTCCACTCTGCCCATACGGTACATAGGCATCCCCCTGTGCACAAAGAAACTAACATTGTTAGATTGTGCCCCGTTGATTCAAAGACTCAAAAGTAGGTTACTTTCTTGGACAACAAAGACACTATCATTTGCTGGAAGATTACAACTCCTAAACTCAATAATTGCAGGGATGACTAACTTTTGGTGTAGTGCTTTCATTCTACCCAAGAAAGTCATAAGAATTATTGAATCAATCTCTGGAAATTTTCTTTGGAAAGAGGATGTTGAGAATCACCATGGAGCTAGGGTCAGTTGGGATACAATCACTTTGAGTAAGGAAGAGGGAGGTCTAGATGTAAGAGATCTTGCAAGTTGGAACCAGGCTTGTGTTTTTTAACTCATATGGATGCTATTCTTCAAACAAGGGTCAATTTGGGTTGGTTGGTTCACCACAGAGGTTCTGCAAGGGTCACTTTCAAACTACTGGACAATGAAGCAGAAAACAAAGAACTCATGGCTGTCTAATAAACTACTCAAGCAAAGAGAAAAAGTATACACATGGATAAAGCTAAAGCTTGAAGATGATCAAAGATGCAGTTTCTGGTTTGACAATTGGTCTACGTTTGGAAGATTATCTACTTACCTGTTTCCAGAGGGTCCTCGCCAGACAGGGATACAACAAAACGCTATGCTATGTGATCTGTAGAGAAATGGCTCATGGATTCTTCCGCCTGCGAGATCAGAGAAACAACTGACAATTCAGATTTATTTGAGCTAATTAACTTTGACCCAAAATCAAGATGAATACATTTGGTGGGTTAATGATGAGGTAAAAGGAAGTAGCAGAACATGGCATATTTACAAAGGCAATCAAGCATATGGGAGTGATTGTACCGTGGCATGCTATTTTTTGAAACTCAGGAGGGACTCCTAAACAGCGTTTCCTCACATGGTTATTCATTCTCAACAGATGCCCCACCAGAGATCGACAACGAAGCTGGGGACTAGATGTGCCGCCGCAATGTCTCCTATGCGGATCTGCCAATGAATCACAGAGTCACATGTTTTTTGAGTGTGCTTCCTCATGGGCTATCTGGAGAAACACAAGTCAGAGATGCCAACATATCGGTCACAGAGGCTGGGACACTTGTGTACAAGCTCTTACTCAACTCCAAGGATCACGATCTAGGAAGAAATTAACACTAATTGCTTGGTAAGCAACCATTTACTTGCTATGGTGGGAGAGGAACAACAGATTACACAGGAATACATACCAGGGGATCGACCGTTTGCTCAATCAATTAGACAAAGTGGTAAGGACGAAAATCGCTAGCATGCGTGGCTCCCATCCGGATCAAGCTATGGAGATGTTCCATATATGGATGCATGCGAAAGAACCCTAAAGGAAAAGCAAAAGAGTGCGGTGTTGTCGCTTTACTTTTACAGGTAGTGGTTACAATTGAATACGGTGCCTAACCGTTTTTCTCTTCAAAGGGTGACCGACTTGGTTCAATTATTTTTGAAGATAATTGAACCAGAACTAGATTGGTTCAATTTAGGTTCACTAGTTACTCCCATTTTAAGACTTGGGCTACTTTGGGCTACCTTGGGCTTATGCCCTGTAATATTTTCTTTTCAGTTTTTAATAGAAAATCGTTTGAAAAAAAAATTAAAAATATATATAAAAAAGATCTCGCAACATAGTGCGAAAAATAAACCTAGTTTACATAAAAGGATTCAATCCTTAATACCGTAAAAGTTTATAGCCTCACAAATCTCAAGATCGGTCCTAAATAAAACCGATTTAAACTTTTTCAAAATTTGTTATGACAATGTATGATAAAATAGAAATTGTCGTTTTATTACACTACAAAAATTATTTTGACATTTCTTTGTACAAGAAGTTTTAAAAATTTTATTTGTACGTTGTAGTTCGCACACCTCGCATATCTTCCGAAACCTCTCCATTCAAACATGTAAACCAAAAACGATCGTTTTATCATATTTAGTCGTTTTTGTGTTTGGTTACCAAACATAACTGCCAAATATGCTTTCTTCATTCGTCATTTAATAAGATTAATTTTCTTCTCTTTTTGTTTCATCTCAAATGCATTTATTATAATTAACAAAAAAAAAAATGCATTTATTATAAATTTACAAAATCTCAACATTCCAAAATGTTTAAAAATTAAAATCTCAACATTCCAAATCTACGTCACCAACATAAATAATAAGTGGCATTTTCGTAATTTTTCCCGAAGATAAAGTTCAATTTTAAAAACTTTAGCGACGATTCCTAAGCAAATGTCACTTTACCGAACATACACCTCTCTCAAGTCTCTCGGGAAAAGAAAGTCTTCTTCTCTCTCTCCAGAATCTTAAAAGTTTCAACTTTTACTCTCTCTCTTTCTCTCTCTCTCTCTTCCCCATCTCTGTCTGAACTCAAAAATAGAAAAAAACTAAAGAATCAGAGAAGGCGAGAAAAAACCGTCACGCGCCATTAAAAACTCAAAGCTTTCCCCTTTTCGTCGTCATGGCGTCGGAGACGGTGAAGCATATCCCTACCTTCGGCGTCTCCACCGTGATCATCGATATCAAAAGCTTTTTCTCCGGCGTGAAACCAAGAAAAACCTCAACTTTCGTCTATGCCTTCCTCATAACTTTCCTTGTCTTCGCCATTTTCTTAGCCTTTAGCCCTTCTCCAATCACAATTCCTCTTTCCATTTCTTCCTATATCCTCCCAAATGTCACCGTCGCCTCTTCACCGCCGGCGACTATCGATTCCGATTTCACCAAAACCGACGGCACATTGCGAGCATCTCCGCCGGAAAATCTCACTCCGGTTACGAAAAACGAAACCTTTGAGCCCTCCGTCGTGAATATTACAACAAACCCACTTGCTAAAAACAGCATTTTTGAGTCTCAGACCAATCATGCAAGAGAAAACATGTCGTGTCCCGACAACAAGACTGATGATTCTGCTCGAATTTCGGACAAACATGTACCTCTGTCGGGAGATCTAATCGTCAATTCCTCTGTTTCTCCGATGCGGAAACAGAGTAAGAAGAAATCGTCTTTGAGACGAGAGATAGAATCGCTGAAGAATTGTGAGTTCTTCGAAGGAGAATGGGTTAAAGACGATTCGTATCCACTTTACAAACCTGGTTCGTGTAATCTCGTCGATGAACAGTTTGATTGTATCTCCAATGGAAGACGCGACGTCGATTTTCACAAACTTAAGTGGAAACCTAAGCATTGCTCCTTACCAAGGTAAAAGAATTTTACTGTTTGAAGATCTTTAAAATTTCAACTTTGAAAACTTGTTCTTAATAACTCTATGAAAAAGGTTAAATGGAGGCAAATTGCTTGAGATGATTAGAGGAAGAAGGATTGTGTTTGTTGGAGATTCGTTGAATAGGAACATGTGGGAATCTTTGGTTTGTATTCTTAAAGGATCAGTGAAAAATGAGAGTCAAGTCTTTGAAGTTCATGGAAGGCATCAGTTTCGTTGGGCAACTGAGTACTCTTTCCTCTTCAAAGTATGTAATCTCATAGCAATTATATCGGTTTCGTTGTTTTGTTTTTCGAGTGTTTTCATCGATGTTTTGTGGTTGACTAGGATTATGATTGCACTGTGGAATTCTATGTATCGCCATTCTTGGTTCAAGAATGGGAAGTTGCGGATAAGAATGGGACGAAGAAGGAGACTTTGCGGTTAGACTTAGTCGGGAAGTCCTCTGAACGGTACAAAGGAGCGGATATATTTGTGTTTAATACTGGACATTGGTGGACTCATGACAAAACTTCCAAAGGGTAGATTCTTTTTTTCTTCAACTATATACTTTGATCCCTCTTTTGGGAGCTGTCTTATTGTTTTTGGATGCTTTAGGGAGGATTATTATCAAGAAGGGAGCAATGTTTACGCGAAACTCGACGGGGATGAAGCTTTCAGAAAAGCATTAACGACTTGGGGTCGATGGGTCGATAAGAATGTGAACCCAAAGGAATCCCTTGTTTTCTTCCGCGGATATTCCCCTTCACATTTTGGGTAAATCTAGATATTTGTTTTTATGATCCATAAATACCGTTTTTAAAATTCTGTTTGGTTTGGATGCAGCGGCGGGCAATGGAATGCAGGAGGAGCCTGCAATGATGAAACAAAGCCGATCAAGAACGGGACTTACCTAAAGCCTTACCTGTCGAAAATGGAAATACTTGAAAGAGTTCTAAAGGGAATGAAAACGCAGGTCACATATCTCAATATCACAAAGTTATCGGATTACAGGAAGGATGCTCACCCGTCCATATACCGGAAACAGAAACTGTCAGTTGAAGAAATTAAGTCCCCATTGCTGTATCAAGATTGTAGCCACTGGTGCCTCCCCGGGGTGCCTGATTCGTGGAATGAAATTCTCTACGCTGAGTTACTTGTCAAACTTGGTGGTAAAAGAAGGCGGAAACCTAAAGGTTATAGGACTTAGATGGGATAAAAAAAAGCTTCTAAAATGGATAAAAAGAAAGAAAACAACATGGTTTCTTTTGAGACTCTCCCTCCTTTGAAGGTTGTAGTAGTTGAGAATCAGATTAGTATAGTTCCTTGTTCGCATTTTCTTGGTTGTAGTAAACCCAATTCATGGGTGAAGTTTGAGATTGTAAATGGTTTTGTTACTACAACTGAGATAGTAAAGATATGCCTAACCTGAACTAAGCTGAATTATAACCGAAAACCAAACCGAAAATTTGTCTACTTCAGAATTCTGTCGAGACCAAGGCGTTCGGAATTATTCGGGTTTTCGAGTTTCGGATTTTCAAGTTTAGACGTGTAAAATCTTATTCCGGTATTGATAGATAGGAGGTCGTGTTTTGTTCGAATCTTTGCATAAAATCCCCATTCATTTTACCAAAAAAAACACAAAAATCCAATATTTCTTTAAAATATTAGAAAACAAAAAATAAAACTTAGTATATGATAAATAAATTTCAAAAAAAAAGCGAAAAAGTAAAGAAAGAAAAAGGCGATCGTGGGTTCTTCGTTTCCGGCGTTGGAGGGTGTTCACCACCGCCGGAGCCGGTTTTCTTTCTTTCCCCCTCTGTTTTTGCTTTGCCTCTCTCTTCCTTCAGATTTTAGCTTCCGGTGAATAACTTCTCTGGCCACCGCGGCGACAGAGTCATCATTCGGCTGGATCTTGAAGCTTTGGCGTTGATGGTGTCTGGTGGAGGAGCAAGGGAGTTGAAACTGTTGGCAGTGGAGGGGTCGGTTTTTTCGGGAGTGGCTTTGCGGTCGACAAAATTTTCTAGATCTATTCTTTGTCAACCCAAACCCGAGAAGTGACGGCGAGGCTTAGTTTGTTCTCCTCCTCGGTGGATCTATCTGATGGCTCTGTCTTGGAGTGGTATATCTCTAGCGACTCTCGAACTTGGTGTTTCGGATGTGAGTGTGCTTGAGAATCCACGAGGGGAAGGCTTCGTTTGGCTTGGTTCATCGAAGGCACGGTCTCGGCGGAGATGCGAGGAAGACCACAAATAAGATTAGTGTTCTATTTGGTTGTATGGACTGTGTGACAGTTCACTCTCTCTCATCGGTGCGTGAGGACTTCATCCCGATATTTGCTTGTTTGTTTACGTATGAGGTTTAGAGCTACTAAAGCATTCTTGAGGGTTGGTGGTGCACGGTTTAGGTCGCCGGTTCCAAATATTTGGTGTCCTTTTTTGTGGCTTTGGTTAGTCTTCGCGTACGCTTTTGGTTTGTCATGGAACCAGTTCGGTTGATGAAGTTTCGAGGTTGTGGAGTTGTGCTGGCCCTTGGTTGAATTCTACGGTTCATCCGGATTTCTTGGTAAGGGATTGTGGAGCTTTAGCTCAATTGCATTGACTGATGGGTTCTCGAATGTCATTCGTGTCCTTCATCGGCGGCTCGGGTTGTGGTGGCTCGTGTACTTGTGGCTTCAATTAATTGAAGCAATATAATAGGTAACGAGTTTGCTCGTGGTTCCTTGGAACAATATAAAGAGCGTCCCGTTTAACCAATATAAGCTCGATCAATTACTTTCTCGCTTAAATCTGATGCCAATCTCGTTTGCTTCATTAGTTTGGATTTTGTTGGCCTTTATCGAGTTTGCTTGTAGTTTAGCTTAAACCTTCTATTATTAAGTTTAAGTTTGTTCATTTGGTTTCCGGTGTGTTTACCGGCTTTTGGCTCTGGGAGGTTTAGTTTACCTCGCCGGCTTCTGGCTCCGGAAAGGTGATACACATTTACCGGCTTAGATCTTTGTACTAGAATGCTCAGTTTTTAGGCTTTGTATCTGGTTTCTATATAATAAATAAACCTACCAGATGGGAAAAAAAATAAATTTCAAACCATGGATGACTAAATAACAAAAATAAACATGAAATTGAATCAAGATGTTTCTGATTAGAGATTTGACGTCTTAAGGATTTGAGATTAAAACTCTTCCCGGACATAATGTTTCTGATGAAAACGAAGAATCAAGATGACTTTGTATTACAAGTATTCCAGTGGATGGGATACGACAATAATTTCACTGCTCCTCCTGTTGGCCAGAGTGGATATTTGGCTTTGTTTTGGCGACGTGATGTAGACCTTATTGTCCTCTCGTCGTCTCAAAACTTTATTGATACTTTAATCACGTACCAGAACTCTACCTTCATCTCACTTTTGTTTACAGAGTACCACATCGTCAGAATTGTCAAGCTTTTTGGGATACTCTATCACGGTTTGGCGAACTCCGTGAGTCTGCTTGGCTCATAAATGGCGATTTTAATGATATTTTGCTTCAGTCTGAGAAGCGTGGTGGTCCCCCTAGGTGGGAGGGTTCTTTCACAGACTTCCGAAGTTTTGTTTCGATTAATGGATTGTGGGATGTTAATCATTCTGGCAATTATCTATCTTGGTGTGGTATGCGTTATGATCATTTAGTGCATGCACGACTTGATCGCTCTTTGTCAAACAACTCTTGGGTGGAAATGTTCCCCTCAGGTCGTTCTGAGTATATGCGCTTTGAAGGATCATATCATCGGCTTTTAATTACTTTCCTCGACAATTCCAGGATCAAGCATCGTAAACTTTTATGATTTGAACATCGCCTACAAGAACGTGATGATATCTTTGATCTAATCTCAGATCTCTGGCAACAGGAGGGTCAAAGTTCTGTCTTAGCTATGTTGGGCAAGTTTCGTATTGCCGTAGTCTGTTGGGCTAAAGAGCAACATTTTCATAGTGCTAAGGAGATAGAGGAATCATGTGCTAAACTAGACGCCCTTTTCAAGCCCTTCTGCATATCCCTTGGAAGTTCAGAGTGTTACCTCGTCCCTTGAGGTGGCATATAGAGAGGAGGAGAAGTTCTGGAAGGAGCGTAGTTGAATTCTTTGGTTACAACATGGGGATAAGAACTCTGGGTTTTTCCATGCCTCTATGCGTAATAGACGAACAATTAATCGTATCTCTGTCATTGAGGACGAGGATGTTCTATTCACTTCAAAGAACCTGAGATAGTCGCATCAATTTGCTCTTATTTTCACAATATTTATCCTCTAATGTCACTGTTGATTTCTCAATTATTGAGCAAACTACACTTTCGGTGGTGACTGAAAGTGATAATGCAATGTTAACGGCAATTCCCTCGGCTGATGAGGTTTAGAGTGCGACATTCTCTATTAATGTGGAAAAGGCCCCGAGTCTTGATGGGTTTTCGGCGGGGTTCTTTCATTCTTACTGGGCGGTAATGGGTTCATATGTCACTAAAGAGGTCATTGATTTCTTTGTGACTGGTTCCTTCCAGAGGGTCATGAACTCTACTAATGTTACTCTTATTCCGAAGATTTCTCATCCCGGAAGGTCTCGGAGTATCGGCCCATAGCTCTGTGTTGCATCTTCTACAAAATTGTAGCTAAGAATCTTACAACGCGAGTGCATTCTATTCTACCTGGTCTGGTTTCTGAGAATCAATTGGCCTTCATGCTTGGACGGGCTATCTCAGACAATGTCTTAATTACTCATGAGCTTCTGCATTGTTTGCGCCGGTCCAAGGTGACAAAACGTGGTGCTATGGCTGTCAAGACAGACATGAGCAAAGCGTACGATCGAATTGAGTGGACCTTTTTACTCCGTGTTCTAGAGAAGTTTGGATTCCATCGAGTATGGATTAATTGGATTATGGAGTGTGTTACAAAAGTCACCAATTCATTCTTGCTTAATGGTATGCCTCAAGGCCAGGTGTTACCGTCTCGTGGCCTACACCAAGGAGACCCCCTCTCACTGTGTCTTTTCATCCTCTGTACGGAAATTCTTTCTGGTCTATGCCGTCAGGCTCAGGATGATGGATCTCTCCCTGGGATCAAGGTGTCTCGCTATAGCCCACCAATTAATCATCTGCTCATTGTAGATGACACGATGTTCTTTTGTAAATCGCACGCTCTAAGTGTTGATGCCTTGAAGAAGTTACTACATGGTTATGAGCTAGCTTCGGGTCAATCAATCAACTTCGCTAAGTCATCGATCACCTTCGCCTCTAAAACACCTTCCTCCCACCGAGAGATGGTGAAAGCTCGGCTCCGTATCTCTAAGGAGGGTGGTACTAGGAAGTATCTGGGTTTGTCGGAACACTTTGGTCAGCGGAAGTGGGGCATCTTTGCGTCCGTTGTGGATCGGATTAAGCAGAAGGCCCTTGGATGGTCATCACGCTTTTTATCATCGGCAGGCAAGCAAGTCATGCTGAAATCTGTTGTGTTTGCCATTCCGACCTATGTCATTTCGTGTTTTAAGCTTTCATTGTCTCTTTGTAAGCGTATTCAATCTGTGCTCACCCGCTTCTAGTGAGATGATAAACAAGACGCTCGTAAACTGTCTTGGGTTTCTTGGAAACGGTTGACCCTTCCCAAAGTTGTGGGTGGCTTAGGTTTTAAGGATGTAGAGGCCTTCAATGATTCTCTTTTGGCTAAACTCTACTGGCGGCTTCTAAATAATCATAGTTCCCTGGTGGCTCGGATTCTATTGGGAAAATATTTTCATTCTTCCTCCTTGATGGAGTGTTCTCCTTCGTCGACTATGTCTCACGGTTGGAGGGAGATTATGGTTGGTTGTGAGGTACTTTGTCGGGGGCTTGATTGGATTATAGGGAATGGTATGGATGTCTGGGTCTAGGGAGATTGATGGCTCTCTACCTCATCCCCTATGGCCGCCCTAGACCCTCCGCCAGAGGCACTCTAGGAACTTCGTGTTGCTGACATACTTTCCACTCAGACTCGGGCGTGGAATTAGGAAGTAATCAATGAGGTTTTACCTCATTATTCTTCTTCAATCTCTAGTCTGGTGCTTGGCTCCACGGATCGGCGAGATTCTCTAGTCTGGTTGTTCAATAAAAATGGGCAGTACTCTTGCAAGAGTGGTTATTCCCTCCTCACCGCTTCCGATTCGCAAGTAGAGAATGAGTTTAATTAGCTGAAAAATATTTGCTCTATTAATACTAATCCTAAGCTCCAGACTTTTCTCTGGAAGGCGATGAGTAGAGCTCTGCTTGTTTGCAATGCCCTACTTTCACGCAGGGTTATTGCCGACCCTTCTTGCCCTCATTTTGGTACCCCAAAAATGGTTGATCATGTCCTTCTTCAGTGCACTTTTGCCCAGGAGGTTTGGGAGAAGGTTCCCCTGGACATACCTTCTTTCACTTTGAGTCCGACTTTGCCTACCTTCCTCTTGACCATGCGTGCCTCTAAGCCTTTTCCACCAACAGGTTTATCAGCGGTAGATGTTTACCCTTGGGTTTGTTGGCAGCTCTAGAATGCTAGGAATAGGTTTTTGTTTAGTAAGGAGTTAACTTTTGTGGATGAGCTTATTTGTATTGCTTTAGTAGGCGCCAGAGATTGGCAAACAATTGCTTTTCTCCGTGGGAAGGCTACGGGATATTCTTCTCCTATATCGTCTTCTAGTGTCCCTCCTGAGTCACCTTTGCTTATACCGTCAGTTTATCGATGTTGGGTGGATGCTTCTTAGGATTCTTCTTCGAAGACATGTGGTATGAGTTGGGTCTACCGTACCCCTAATGATTCACTTTTGGCTCAATATGTGGCTTATAAGGACGGTGTGCCTTCGGTTATTGCGGTTGAGGCTTTGGCTTTGTGTAACGCTCTACGCCAAGCACTTGTGTTGGGGATTGATGAGGTGCTTCTGCACTCAGACTCCCAGATATTGGTCAATTTGATCAATCGTCATGAAGACCACATTGGTATTCTTGGTCTTCTCTATGATATTCGGAATCTCATTCCGTCTTTCTCCTCGTTTTCTGTTGTTTTTATTCCTTGAACTGCGAACTCTGTAGCAGATTCGCTTGCGCACCGAGCTCTTTGTGCTCAAAGTCCTTTAATATATGAAGTATAATAAAACATTTCCTTTGTGACAAAAAAACATGAAATTGAATATTTAAATTACTCATTAATCGGATACTTATCTAAAACTCATATATTTAGGCATTTCCAATAGCATGAGATTGAGTTTTTTTTTTCCGAGTTTTTCTCTCTTAGTTCAAATAATAGATGACTAAATAACAAAAATAAACATGAAACTGAGTATTTAAATTACTCGTTCATGAGATAAGATATCCACAATTTAGATACTTTCGGTAGCATGAAATTGAGTTTTTTCCTTTGTTTTTCGAGTTTTTGAGTTTTTTGGGCTATTAATTCATGTTTAGGTTCGGTTCAGATAATACAAAAAATTGAAATACCGTGAAAAACGATCTGCTCATGTGTTTATGCCGAGTATGACTCGGATTTTCGGGTTTAGATTTCTCACCCCTACCAATACCAACTTTTTTTTAATTCAGAAGATGCCGGTTCTTCATTCACTCGATTCTACAAACTGGTTCTTGTAAGTGAAGGTTGATATCTCAATGAGACCGTACTATGATTTGGAGTGAGTTGTGTTAAAATCTGAATTTTGAAATCTCATTTTATTCAAACAAATTTTTTAAAAATTCTTATTAAATCTACTTTTATTGGAAAAATATTTTGAAATGTATCTTCAAATATGAAAAAAAAAATGTATCTTCAAATCCATTGTATTGGAGATGTTTTTTTGGCAATAAAAATGTTTTATTTCTTAAAAGCCTTCACTAGGAAGGAACCAGAGAGAACAAAGCGTTTTTAGCTAGCGAATTCGCTACAGAATTCTGAGAGCTGGGAATAAAAGAGAAAGAAACTGTTTGAAAAGAAGCTACAACATTGTGATTATCCCACAAAACCGTATGAATGTCATTGTGAGACTCTTGACGCTGGAGAAGGTTGACAAGAACTTGAGAGTCAGAGAAAAAGCAAACATCCCGATAACTCATCGCAATGGCTTTTTGAATAGCCAAGAGTAAAGCAAAAGGTTCCGTTTGAAGAGGTGAAATCACATTGCTCATTACTTCTGAAACTTCACACGAAATAGCAGCCGTATTTGAACGGAAAGAGACACCTAATCCACAGGTGAAGGTAGTAGACTTCCATGCCGCGTCAACGAAGCAGGATCACTAGATAGAGCTGGTTCTGGCGCCAGCGAAACTCGCCTCTAGCTGAGCCGACATCCAGCTACACGCTTGGGACAAAGCTGAAGAGAGCACATCTTCCTCATATGATACAACAGATGAAAAACAAGATTATTGCGTGCAGTCTATAGTCGCCAAAGAATCCATACATACAAGCTTGTGTTGACAATGCCTGAAGGAGGAAGGTTTTGAAAGCGAGGAGCTGCCTTAAGAAACTCCGGAAGTGATGGCGGAGAAGGAAACATAAGAATCTGTATAGGAGCAATGTCCCAAACCTTTTAAGCAAAAGGACAATGTAGCAAAACGTGTTCAATTGTTTCTTGGTGGTCACATTTGGGACAAGCTTCAGTCACCATTATTCCACGACATTGTAATTGTGACCCTACTGCTAACGCGCCATGCAAAGCTTTCCACAAGAAATGTTTTAGCTTTGGTAAGGCCTGAGTCCTCCATACACATTGCCGCCAAGGGAAGTGTGAGAGCTGTGCCGATTCAAGCTCCAAAAGTTCAAGTTTATAACCTGATTTTGACGTGTAATTGCCACTCTTTTCCAGGAACCAGACCAGCTTCCCAGTTCCAAGTCCGCTGGGGTGTAATGAGGTCAGATACTCGCAAGTCTATGTCTTGTATAGGTACAAGACCCATTGGACAAAGCGGTTCCGAGGTGGAAAGCCACTAGTCTCGCCAAACCCGAACATAGGAGCCGTCTCCGATCAGCCAGCCAAGGCCATTGCGCAAGAGATCTCTGCCGTATAATATACTTCTCATCCGTGGGAGCAGCTTGGAGATGTCATAACGTCTATAAATGCTTGAGAATAACAGTACTTTGCTAGGAGCATCCGTGAAAACATGGAGCTGGGGTGATGAAGCAACCGCCAACCTAGCTTGGCCAGCAAGGCGGTATTATGGGCTTCAATGAGACGGAAGGCAAGGCCACCATTATCTTTCGATAGAGCCATCTTGTTCCATGCAATCCAACTCAACTTCCTTTCGTCGGGCTTAGCATCCCACCAAAAGCGAGTTAACACCGATTAGATGCGCTTACAAAGAGATAAAGGGAGTTTAAAACACGACATCGCATATGTCGGGATTGCGGAGGGGACGGATTTGAGAAGCACTTCTTTTCCTGCGCCGGAGAGGAACTTGGTTGACCAAGATAGAGCTCATTGACGAATCCGGTCAACAATGCTCGTAAAGATATCACTTTTCCGACGGTCAAAATTCTCAGGTAAGCCAAGGTACTTGCCTAAGCCCCCGTCTTGATGAATGTTAAGTATTCGCTTCGCTATTACACGTCTAGTAGCCGACATTTTGGAAGAGAACACAATTGACGACTTGACTACATTAATTAATTGACCAGATGCTCTCTCATATTTGCGTAAAATCTCCCGAAGATGGCGACAAGATGCAGCGTCGGATTTGCAGAAGAACATGGTATCATTAGCAAATAGTAAGTGGTTTACAGCTGGTCCATTCCGAGATACCTTTATACCAATTAGATTTTGCTCTCTTTGTGCTTTACTACAAAGTCCGGAAAGAACCTCGGTACATAACGCAAAAAGGCAGGGAGATAAGGGATCCCCTTGTCACAAACCTCGGGAGGGGTTCACAAAACCCTGAGGAGAGCCATTAATGAGAAATGAGTATGAAACAGACGTAACACATTCCATAACCCATGCTGTCCATACTTGATGGAAGCCTAATTGAGTCATAACCTCTTTCGGAAAATCCCACTCGATACGATCGTATGCTTTTGTCATATCAGTTTTCACTGCCATCGCCCCATGCTTGGTGCCTCTAGATGTTTTAAAGTAGTGTAGGATCTCATGGGTGATAAGAACATTATCAGAGATTACACGACCTGGTACAAAGCCAGATTGATTCTCAGAAATAATCATAGGAAGGACCGCAATTAAGCGGGAAGTGAGCACCTTTGCAATGATTTTGTAGAAAACATTACATAGGGCAATAGGACGATATTCAGAAACTTTCTTTGGATGATAAATCTTGGGAATTAACCGAACATGCGTACGATTAATGCTCCGCGGGAACACACCAGAATCAAAGAAAGACCGGACCTCGCGAATGACATCTAATTTAACAATCGGCCAAAAGGAGTGATAAAAGCCCGATGAGTAGCTATCTGGACCCGGAGCGCGGTCGGAGCTGATTGCAAAAACCGCGGCTTAGATCTCCTCCGCTGAAGGTTCTAACACAAGCTGACGGTTCTGTTCATCCGTGACTTTTGCACTGAGCACATCAGTAACTACATTTAAATCTCCATGAGAATCTGATGAAAAGAGTTTATCATAGTATGACACAATTGTGTTAACCATCTCATGCTCCCGATATTGCGTAATCCCAAATTCATCCTCAAGCACTGTTAAGCGATTACATGCGCGACGAGCTTTGGTAGACTCATGGAAGAAGTGCGTGTTATTATCTCCACTACGCAGCCAGGTAACACGGCTACGTTAGCGCCAAAAAATTTCTTCCTCTCGAAAAGCAGCAGCTAACGTGCTATTGAGTGAAGTAATTTCAGTATCATTAGAGACAGAGGCTGACATGGCCCGATCCAACGCTTCTTGTGTCTCTAGAATCAGTTTGTGGCTGTTAAAATGATTCTGCCTTGTCCATTCAATGAGTTTGCTACGACACATATTAAGCTTGTTCTCAACAGTAGCATAATCCGCACCGTGCCATATATGTGAAATGAGCTCATAGATTTCATCTTTTTGCCTGAGGCGATTATCGAATCTAAATATGCCTTTCTTCTTAACACGAGAATTATCCAGAAAGAGCAACTGTGGGCGATGGTACGGGCCCTGGAACCGAAGATATTCACTACGGCCAAAGGGAAACTTCTCAAACCATGAATTATTGGATATGACTCGGTCTAGCCGCATATGAACTAAATGATCGTATCTCATCCCACGCCAAGAGAGATAGTTACCAGAGTACTTTACGTCCCATAACCCATTCATGGAAACAAAGCTACGAAAATCCACAAAGGATCCCTCAGCCCTCACGGGACCCCCTCTTTTCTCCGAATGATATAGAATATCATTAAAATCTCCTGCGAGTACCCAAGGAGAATCTCGATTCTCAGCAAAAGCAGAGAGTGTGTTCCACACCACAAGCCTATTTGCATGAACCGGAGCTCCGTAAACGAAGGTAAAGAAAAAGAATTGGCCATGGAAGCCAATTCGGGCGTCTATGAAGTTAGGAGACGAGGACAATATCTCTAACTCAACATCAGATTTCCAAAAAAGAGCTAGCCCACCACTTAAACCCTTTGGAGGAACCGTAAAATGGTGGCCATAACCCATCCAACCAAAAACTTGTAATACATAGTCATCATTATTTTTAGTCTCCATAAGAAACATAATGTCCGGGAAAATTGACAAATGAATTTCCCTAAGGCGTCGAACTGTCAAGGAGTTTCTCAGGCCTTGACAGTTCCAACAAGATGTAATCATTGAGACATAGATGGTTGTTGGGCAACCATCAAACCCTTACAAGATTTCGGTACTATGACCTTAGAAGGATGTTTAGCTTTTGATGAAACAGGAGCCTCAGAGTGAGGAATAGCTGATGCAGAGCCGCTTTGAGAAGTGGACCGCTTCTTACGAGGTGAAGCTTGACCTCGTGGTGTGACACGCTTTCGTGGAAGGGAACCAGAAGTTGTGTTCTGTTTCACCGTACTCTTCTTTGACGTGTATTTGCGCTTCGCACTGGTCTTAGTGTCACGAGAGTGTTCAATCTGGAAGCGTAGATCCAAGGGTTCTCCCAAGTCAGAGTGAGTTGCAGATTTACGTGCATATTGAACCGGAATGTCTTGGAGATTGTCTGAGGAGCTCGGTATTTGAGCCTGGACTCTTTTACCAGAGGAAAATGTCCGATCTTGAGCTTGTGGTTGCTCAACTGTTACCCCCGGAGGATCAGAGAGACGCTCAAGAGCAGGGCGACGGGATTTGGAGTTGCTAGACCCTTCCATACCTGGGGCTCCAGTTAAGAATGCTCTGTCCCGAGTCCCAGAGGAGTGAGGTACAGGCTGAGGTGGTGGAAGTAGTCGGTTAGGTGAGCCACAGGCTGCTTCTTTGTGCCAAGAACCATGTCTGTTTGATCCCCTCTCTCAGGAGAATGATCTCTGCGAGGAGAGTAAGCTTGGCATTGGCGGTGATGGGAGAGATCATCAGAAGGAACCATTGTTCTCTGTCTCTTATTACCCTCCACACGATCATAATAACGATGATGGTCATGAGATGAGAGTTGGTAATCACGCAAATCAGAAGCCCTAGAGTAGTCGCGGCGCTTGCTTGGGGAAGAAGAAAGGGCAGAGATGGTGGTGTGCTTAGCTCTTCTGGCCTTAATCTTGAGTTTATGTTCATCTAAGCGGTGCAACATATTGACCTGATTCTCACCAAGATGTACGGGTTTGGTTTTCATGGGACAAGATTTCTCTTCATGAAGCAGAGAGAAACATCGAAAGCAATGTCTTTCCAGCCTCTCATACACAAATTCCAGAGTGGCAGATTCACCCGTAGCAAAGGTAAATAACTTCTTCATGATTAGCGGCTTGGTGGCATCAATGTTGACTTTCACACGACCCTCAGCAGCCACACAGTCTACGTAGGAGCCTAAGCTGTCTCCAATAGCCTCGAGGATATTGGGTTTGAAGTAATGAACCGCTAAGTCCCGTACTCGGGTCCAGAAAGGGATTATCGATGGAAAAGTGTCTGAGATTATAGGCTCCCAACGTTGTAGTACCATCATCCATTTTTCGTAGTGGAAAGGAGCGGGACGCATCACCGGTTGAAGATCATCTTCAGTGGCAAACCGGAACGTAAAGCGTTCTTTGCCCACTACCTTTCCAACCACAGAATCATATAAGCCCCATAATTGAGGCATAAAGTTGATGACAGCCTGAGGATGTTGGATATCATTCTTAAGAACGCGTCCAATTAGGGTTAGCCGATTCTCTGCAATCAAGTCAGAGTTGTCAACATGAGGTAGTCGAGTCCCTTACTCTCTAGCCCATTGAGAGGAGGAGTGAGTAGCTTTGCCCTTTTCTGATCGAGTAAATCTATAGGTACTCATTGAGAGAAAGCAGCTGACCGAATGGATCGGTAATGGGAATCAGAAACAGCGATATGCAATCATAGAGAAACCGTAAGAACACAGTATTAGATCAGGCAGGAAAACAGATGAGAAAAACAAAGATCAGATGAGGAAAGCTGGTGATCGCCGTAGTGGTGCCCTAAATGCGCCGCCATCTAGTCAAAATAGAGAGTTATACGTGGATTTTTTTGTTGTTGTTGTAATTATTGGAGATGTTTTAGTGGAGTTTTCTTGTTAAAAATATAAAGATAAAAATTCTTCTAAAACCTTGTTAAAAATCTCAATGCTCACTTCAATACACTCCTAAATCACTCATCCCGTCTGATTTCTCATCCACCAAAAACCGAGACTGATGAATTAAACCGGACGAACCGGTGCTGGATCTATCAGGTGATATAAACCCAGAAGATAAGTGATAAAACCTTTATCATTATCTTCTTCTTCTACTCTGCCAAAAATGGCGAGTCTACTTGACTCATTGTCAACGAGAGGCTTCTTAGCTTCTCCTTCAATTCCCAATAGACTTTCTTCGTCTTCGTTTGCTTCTTCATCTTCTTTAATTATCCCATCATTTTTTCCTTCATCCTCCATTCTCTCTTACTCTCACCAACATTCGAATCCTCGCTTCCCTTCCCCTGTTTCTTCAGCTCTCGATGATCCCTCCGTTGAAGACGAGCTCGATTTCGAGGAATTCGCTGAAGAAAGTTACGCGGATGATTCCGATGACGAAGAAGTCTCCATCGATATCTCCATCCTCGAAAAAGAAGCTAGAGATATCGTTAGAGATTATACTTCTACTTTGTCACGCGAGCTGAAACTCGGTAAACTCTTGGAATCGATTTTGGTCATACTTCCACAATTGCTTCTGATGACTGTTGATAATGATGATCATAGTTTGATGTTTTTCCAGAGGATGAGATCATTGAAGGGAAAGAGTCACGTAGAAAAGGGAAGAGGCAAGCCAAAAATGTTAGTCAGATTCATTTTTTGATCATTGTTACTTAAGGACGAACCAAAAAGTTGTGTATTTGCTTTACTGTCTTGATTTGTGGATGATTCTTTGGTTACTGACATCACATCACTGTAAAATGCAAAACCAGACGCAGATACCTGAGCGTCTCCTCCAACGAGTTGCGATAGTTGGAAGGCCTAATGTCGGCAAATCAGCATTATTTAACCGCCTTGTCGGGGTTAGTTTTGCTGACATTTTTGAGCTTTCCGTTTGGTTTTGTTTTTACCGTAGGAAATCAATGTGTCCTTATAATGCATTGCAGGAGAATAGAGCTATTGTAGTAGATGAACCTGGAGTTACTAGGGATCGATTGTATGGTAGATCGTATTGGGGTGATCAAGAATTTGTAGTTGTAGACACGGGAGGTGTTATGACTGTTTCAAAGTCACCAGCTGGTGTCATGGAAGAGCTTAATGTATCAACCACCATTGGCATGGAAGGTATTCCACTAAGCTCAAGGGAGGCAGCTGTTGCAAGGATGCCTTCCATGATTGAGAAACAAGCTACAGCGGCTGTTGAAGAATCAGCTGTTATTGTTTTCGTTGTCGATGGCCAGGTTCTGTGTTTCTCTCTTCGGCGTACTCCCCTTTAGACTTTTATATTCCTGCCAGAAAAAGAAGTTGAGAGATAACACCTTTCAAACAAAACACAATTTGGTTGCTCTGTTGTTTATAGTGTGAATTGGGTATGAGTTAGAAATAGACGAGATATTCTATAGAGTTTCGTGTGTACTGGAAGACAATATCAAACACTCAAAGCTGTGACTTCTATCAAGAGTATATCAAGTTTATTTTGTGAAGTCTTTTAATCTTACCATGTCACTGATAGAAGATAATGATTTTGGTACTCAAAACGCAGGCAGGGCCAACAGGTGCTGATGTGGAAATTGCAGACTGGTTGCGGAAGTACTACTCACATAAGGATATCATTCTTGCGGTGAACAAGTGTGAATCACCACGTAAGGGACTCATGCAGGCTTCGGAGTTTTGGTCTCTGGGGTAAATTAACTTTCATCCTACTTCAGAATCTTGTTTGGGTATAACTTGGCTCTTTTTTTGGGATGTGGTGTAAGGGTAAGAATGTGCTGAAAAAAGGAGGGATTCTTTTCTGAAGATAGCTCTTCATTTATAGATTTAAGTGTCTACAAAAATATAATTCATGGGCATGTATGCCTTTTTGGTCGAAAAATTCATGGCATATGTCATTTTTTTTTACATTTTTCATTAAGATGATTTGAAGATTTTGTTGGTGTGTTTAATTGTTAGTGTTTGCATTCAAAAAAATCATGTCCTAAATTTATGAATTTAGTAATGTCACTTTTATGAGTTTATGGACATGGTGAAGCTTTGTAAGCATAGTGTCAAATTTGACATTTCATTTTGTTTTTGAATGGCGGTGAGTGCTTTATCCAACAAAACCTTTCTGGATGAGGTTGGTAGCTGCAGTTTAGGAGGAGATAAAATACATGCAATGTTAAATAATTTTTGATACTCTGCTTCTGTGCATTTTCGTCTTGTTTCCATCTACAAATTATGTGGCATTGATTTAACAAGCATATCATGGTGGAATTCCTAGGTTCACGCCTATCCCAATTTCTGCATTGTCGGGAACTGGAACCGGAGAGCTGCTTGATCTTGTTTGTTCTGGCCTAAATAAGCTTGAGGTTTGTGTCAACGATTCTATTTAGAAAAAAATTTGATGCAGGAATATGAAATGTTGCTAAATAGTTGATTATGAAATCTCTAGGCTTAATATACACAAATAGTTGATTCAATGCTTTTTCTAGATCATGGAAAGCATGGAAGAGGAGGAAGAAGAAAACTACATTCCTGCTATTGCAATTATTGGTCGACCGAATGTTGGCAAAAGTAGCATTTTAAATGCACTTGTCCGAGAGGATAGAACAATTGTTAGCCCTGTTAGTGGCACTACCCGTGATGCCATAGATGCAGAATTTACCGGACCAGATGGGGAGGTTAGTTCAATTTTGTCTGATGCGTTTGTGTTGCTTAGTTTTCTCTTGTGAAAATTCCAACAAAAGGCTTCTCTGATGTTTGAAGTTTGCACTGAAGTGCCTGCCTTTCACTCCATGCTAATTATGTGCTTTCCATATTTAGTGCATGATTATGAGTAGCAAGAATGAGAACAACTAAAGATGCCTTCGCTGAATATCCGACCATTTAACCCTGAATATGATTATGAAATGTGCTGCAGAAGTTTCGGCTTATAGATACTGCTGGCATCAGGAAAAAGTCAGCTGTGGCTTCGTCAGGCAGCACTACAGAAGCCATGTCAGTGAATCGTGCATTTCGAGCAATTCGTCGTTCTGATGTTGTTGCTCTTGTCATTGAAGCCATGGCATGCATAACAGAGCAGGTATCTCGCTAGTAGTCGACGCTTATGAATGTTTCTCTTTACTAGCTGTGTAGCATGCGGTTTTGGTAAAGTAGAATTATCTCGCTCTCTAACAACACTTTTACTGACTGCATGAACACTTAGTCTTAGAATGTTAGGATGTGATTACACAATACTATGGCAAGCAAGGACAAACATTTTCGATCTGTATTTCCCGTTCCTCAATGGTTAGTTATTTTGGAAACGCAGGATCTGAAGATTGCAGAAAGAATAGAAAGGGAAGGGAAAGGATGTCTGGTAGTTGTAAACAAATGGGATACAATTCCAAACAAGAACCAACAGACTGCAGCACATTACGAGGAAGATGTTCGGGAGAAGCTCCGTTCCCTCAAATGGGCACCCATTGTTTATTCAACCGCAATTACCGGTCGTAGCGTTGACAAGTATGTCTTCTTTAGGATTCTAAAAAACAATTTCTGATCTTTATCCTCGAGTTTTGCTTAAATCTGTTGGATTTTATAATAACAAAAATGTAGTATTGTGGTTGCTGCTGCAACGGTTCAAAAGGAGAGATCAAGAAGGCTTAGTACCGCCATACTGAACCAAGTAGTAAGAGAAGCGGTTGCGTTTAAATCCCCTCCAAGAACACGAGGTGGCAAACGAGGCCGTGTTTACTATTGCACACAGGTAACAATAACATCTCTCCCAGTTTTCTATTAGAGGGAGTCTTTTGAGGTTTGTGTTCATTGAAAATTGATGAATAAATGCAGGCAGCAATAAGGCCGCCGACGTTTGTATTCTTTGTGAACGATGCAAAGCTATTTTCGGATACGTACAGAAGATATATGGAGAAGCAGCTACGCACTGATGCGGGCTTCGCTGGGACTCCAATTCGGCTTCTTTGGCGCAGCCGTAAAAGATCTGACAAAAACGGAGGAGGTACCATTTTTGATAAGCATATAGTTTGCGACTATTATTTTGAAAATAGTGACAAGATTTGTATTAACTTTGAAGGGAAAAAAATTGCAGGTGGAGGAACAATGAGAATGTCAAGTCTTACACGTGAGAGAAATCTTGCAACCAAAGGAACTTAATTTACTAACGATGTAAAATTAACTTGGGATTACATCTGCATTTTACAAGTATGTCTTTCCTTCAGTTCCATTAATCTCAGTCCTCAACATCATTATAGATAAGGCTGATTTTCTTGAAGATTTCTACAATTTATTTCTAATTAAATGTGCATATATATTCATATGCATGCACTCATACACAAACCTTAGTAATCTCTTGATTTTTAGAAACATAAACTACATTAACTTTTTGTTTTTTTTTTTCCGTTTTGATTAAAAAAGAAAATGTTTAAACAAAACAAACAAAGAAGAAATAGGCTCAGTAAAGCTGTTCTTTCTTTTCATGCCACCATCTCCACCTATAAAAGTAAAAAAAGAAACAATAAATTGCTTTTGTCAATAATAAAATCTCAATTTGGATCCACTGATGAAAATCTTCTTTTTGTATATATTTTTTTGTAACAAATATTTCATTTTAAAGAGCTGATGATGAAAGCATTTGATGATTAAGAATGGTACTACTACTTACCAGTAATAGTCCCAACGAGGACGGACTTTAGTCATGCGGTTTTCGTCGGAAGGATGGTAAGGATGAGCTGCGTGGCGAGTGTTGTGGAAGGCGCAACAACCGGCTGCGTATACGGCTATGAGAAGGACTAGAACTAGAATGTTAACCACTGACAACTTTCTCCAGTCACGACGTATCTCTTCAAGAACACCAGCTTTACACGCATCACATTCGTAGCATAACATCTCAACTCCATTGTTCCATCGGTAGCAATCTCCTCCTCCTTCCACCACTCCGCCTTCGTACGTGCACACCGTCGGTGGCTTACAACATCCCGACTGCAAAATGTTTTGATAAAGAAACATACTGAGAGATACCGGAGAGATTATAGGCCAAAGGTTCAGAAAAAAATTAAATCAAGGCTTATCTATTCTTGATGAAAACAAGGCTTGGTTCCCTTGTGTCCCGGTTCAAACCTCTTTTGGTATGGAGGTCTGTTCTTTAAATCGGAATATCTTAAGTCTGACTTCGAGTACCAAGGAGATAATGGGCCAAATGTATATGGAACTCACATGGTTTAACAAAAAAACAAAACTAATCTTGATAAGAAAGAATGTTATGGTACCTGAACAGAAGACATGTCTCTTTGGAAATAATCAAGAGTAGTCCAAGATTCAATCTTAGCACAAGTCTTGGAACTCAAGATACAGCTTCTAATAGAGTTCCAATACTCAGGGTCCTTGACTCTTTCTCTCAACCATGGATGATAATCTCCAAGCCTATACTCTTTATAAACCCTCCCTGGAACTTCAACACCACCTCCTTGGCTAGTCACCACTAAACCAAACAGTGTTAGACCCATGAGAGCCCCTATGAGGAAGATCATGATCACTAAGTACACCCAAAGTGCCCATGCTACGTTGAAGCAAGCTCCTATGAAACCGGCAAGCGATACTAAGAGTATGATGAATCCTATAACGAGCAGCGGCGTCTGGAGGAAGTTTTCGCAAGTTGTGCTGCTTCTTGCTTTCCATAGAGCAGTTCCTATGATTGGTATTGAAGCTAGTAAAGTCAAGAGGTTCAAGACCCCTATCACTGTGTTGCTGAATCTGTACATTTTAGTAATGTTATCAAGAAATATCTATCAAATGGCTTTATTAAAACTCTATGATCTCTCTATGTTTCTCTTCCTTTTTGTAAGCAGATTCTCTCTTCTTGCAATGTGAATTTCATCAGCCTTATCTTACAAATCTTCTTCCTTTTTTTTAGTATTAAATTGGTTAAACTCTACTTTTGTTTTTGCTTTTGATTCTTTCTTATCAATTTGGAATTTTTTTAAGGAGAAAAGATTGGAGTTAATGGGTTGATGATTCATGCTCATATTCTTTGGTCCTCTTTTTATTTGAATAAATTAAACAATTAACATTAAAATCGTATTTTTTTCAAATAAAAGTGTCTTTTTGGACAATTGTTTCTTGTTTAATTGTTTTATTTTATACGTTTATGCCGTTTGAGTTTGACTTGGACAGACCACAACTAGTGCGTTGATTAAAAAGATCTAAATATTACAAATTAGATAAATTTTAGGGTTATATAGTCCAAAAACTAATCATGGTTCATAAAATGGATTAGGTTTAGAATTAAAAAGAAAAATTCATTATAATCAATGAAGGAAAGGAAGGCCTAAGGTAAGCAAAGAATATAACATAGACATGGACGTCTGATGATTTCGTAATCGATGAAATTTCTTTTGAAGATGCTTTTTATTTTTTTGGCCCCATAACTTAGAATATTAGGTTCTTGTACATAGTGGAGCACATAAAATGTAATGTATATAGTTGAACTTGATTCCCCCACTTCCCTTTATTTGTATTAAACAAAGAAGAATTCTAAAACTTTGTTTCATCTCATCTCATTCTACAATGAGATGAACTTGAAACCAAGAAATGTTTCCTATGGAGCCATAATCTTTATTATACATCTAAAATCCTCAAGAGATCGGCATGTTGAAATTGTAGATGGAGAGACAACTAGGGTGTGTAAATAATCATTTTGCGGATTCAAGTATTGTACACCCAAATCATGGTATATATTAGGTCTGAGCATTTTGCCCGATCCCAAAAACATTAACTGAACCTGACCACGAGTCCGAACTAGCATACAAAAATACTCGAATAGGTTCTCTATCGCCAGTATTTCGGGTATCGAGTAAAAACTGAATTCGATCCGAACTCGAACGAGTATCCGAAAACTTTGGTATTTTCGGGTATCAAGTGTAAACTGAACCCGACCCGAACTCAAATGAGTATCCAAAAACCCCGAACCCGAAATCCAAGAAAAACCTAAAACACCCGAAAACTTCGAACAAAACCTGAACTCAAAACTCGGAAATTTTGGAAAATAACCGAAAAGCTCCAAACCAAACCAGTAGACCCGAAAAATCCAAAAATATCCGAAAAAATATCAAGTTTACTCGAATTTCAATAAGTTTACTAAACTCGACCAGAACCCAAACCTAAGTTTTGAAAAATCCGAATGGATTCTAAAGAGATAGTGTTCAAAACCCGAACCTGATCCGAACCCCGACGGGATCCGAGACGCCAAGCCCTTTTCACTATATATCATTGACACATATTGAAGGAAAGACCTTTCCTCTATTCTACTTTTCACCTAACGTGTGATTGGTGAAACGAATGGGTGTGAGCAAGCCTCCGGTCATTGGCAGGAAAAAATAATGGGCCACAATTCGAAGCCCATATAAATTCGTGCATGGGTTATTTTGAAACCCATATAATCCAAAAAAGACAGAAGTATTGGCCGCATTAAATTGGCTTCTTCATTATGTAACTTACGTTTATTGAAAATGTTAAATCTGAAACTCTCTTTAACTATGTTCTTGAATTCTCATATATAACAAAAAAAAAAGACTAATTTTGTATAGATTTTTAGTTTCGATAAAAGTTTAATAAAGATATGGTTCCAGTTTGTGATCGAAAACTGTAAAAGTTAATTTTTCTTTTTAAAACCGTGAGAGTTCCAAAGTTTGGGTCTATAATTTGTTTGGTATTGTAGTTAAATGTCAACAGCTGTATCCACCATCATCTTACGACGTCGTTTAAGATCTTTCCTTCTTCTTCCATGGCTTTCTAATTTGTGTGTTTGAAATTGAATCCGTAGAAGAACAACTGATTTGATTTTGCCGTCGTTCATGGATCAAGAGTATCGGAACCCTAGAACGATGGTATCGCATCATCAGATGAGGATGACGATTCCTCCTCCGCCGTCTCCTCAGCCTTCGCTTCCTGTTCCTTCTCATGCTGAACCTGATCATCGCGCTTTGGATTGTAATCTCACTTCCTTATGCGATCATATTCAATCGGAAGGGTTCGGGTCTGGTTCCTTTTCCGATGTTGTTGTTAAAGCCATGGGATCCACCTACCATCTCCACCGTCTGATTTTATCTCGAAGCTCTTACTTCAGGAACATGCTCCAAGGTCCATGGAAAGAAGCAGGATCTCCCGTTGTTAACTTACTTGTGGATGATAAAAATGTTAATGGAGATTCAATTTCTATTGCTTTGGCTTATCTCTATGGCCATCATCCTAAGCTTGATGATGACAATGCCTTTCGCGTTTTAGCTGCTGCTTCGTTTCTCGACCTTGAGGATTTGTGTGTAATATGCACTGATTTTATTATTTCACAACTTACGACTTCGAACTTGTTGGCTTATCAGATGTTTGCAGAGAGCCAAGACTACGGCATACATGGAGAGCGTGTAAGGAATGCTTGTTGGGGTTATCTCTGTCAATGTGGTGCCGTCGAACTAAGAGAGTTGCTGCCAAAACTTTCAGCTTTGACTCTATGTGCATTGCTGACATCTGATGAACTATGGGTCCCCAGCGAAGAGAAACGGTTTGAACTCGCTTTGTACGCCTTCTTAGCCTTTTCTGATCAAGAGAGAGGGACAAGCTTTCCTTTAGATTCCGTTAGATCGAAGGATAAAAATGTTATTGATGGTGTGGACCGTAAATTAGGTCGTTTAGATTTAGAAGATGACCTAAGGGATGATGCTAGTGATGACGTGGTTGTCCCACTCCTAGGAGGTTCTGGTTCGAACCAATCCGCTAACTCACAGACAAGTTTTGGCTATCCTTGCTCTAGTGTTGTAGATAAAACACAAGGAAGTGGGGTGGCAATTGAAGGACCTTCTGAAGAAGCACACCATATGAGTAATGATAGTTGGTTATCAGGAGCAGATTCTAGAAATTCTCCTGCTTTAGGTTCTTCCTCTGATGGTTTTATAGTCAATGAGTGGGGAAATTGTGGTGTTTCTGCTCTTACCTGGGGTGGACGGGTTGTAGGGACGAGGCAGGTTACAGGCTGCGTTAAAGGAAAATATGGATTTAGTGAAGAAGAATACAGTGCATTTCTCAACACTTTTGAAGGTGGGTCACTTCTGTATTGCAACATGTGTTTTGATGTACTTCTGAACGCAAGAAAACAACTTGAAGAGTTGGGTTTCCCTTGTAAAGCCGTGAATGATGGCCTCTGGTTGCAGATGCTTCTCAGCCAGAGGGTGCAGGAAGTTGCTGCTAACACATGCAAAAGGTGTTGCTTTATTAGTGCTGCGTGCGCGTGTAGACAGGGATTTGGGGTTTCACATGGTGCAAACTTCAACAATTATTATAGCCAAGACAACGTGCAGAATAATATGATGGGAGATATGGAAAACATGTATGTGACGGAGTCTTCTCAAGGCGAAGGAATCGGCATCTTTAAGCCTGTTAGAATCAGTGTTAGAGGACAACACATTGACGGACTTGCTGGCATTGGATGTGAAGCTACATTTGTACCCCCTCCTGCTTGGCCTCCTACACCTTTCGTGTATTCTCGTGTACCCATTAACAGAAATGGTCAGCAGTCGATTGCTAGTGATGGTTCTGAAGGTAGAATTGATCAAAGTGGAGAAACTTCAAAAGACGGCTTGACAGCTCTAGTTGGGCTGAGCCAAGGGACAAGCAGTGTTGGTAATAGTATTCGTGGAGATCAAAACGAGGGGGGGACCAGCAGTGGAACTACTATTGGAATGTCAGAACCAAAGGAACTTTCAGTAGGGACTGAGTGGGAAAATGCAAGTTGTACCATATCACTCGATACAAGGACGCCTTTGTGTCACTTTCCTCCCTTTCGTTTTGGAGTTGAATTTGAGGATGTCCACAGACTCGCTAATGGTCATGTAGAGCACTCTCCTGAGTTCTTCTATGCTGGTTCACTGTGGAAGATTAGCATTCAGGCGTTCAGTGATGAAGACCCTCAAGGTCGCCGGACAATTGGACTATTTATTCACCGCCGCAAAGCAGAGATTGTTGACTCGCTGAGGAAGGTCCACGGTTACATAGATCCTCGTGACAAAGTGACTGCACGTTACCAGTTGATATGCCCGTCGAAAAGAGAAGTGATGTTGTTTGGGAGCTTCAAGCAAAGAGGAACACTTCTGCCTAAAGCTCCTAAAGGGTGGGGATGGCGCACCGCACTGCTCTTCGATGAACTATCTGAGCTTCTCCAGAACGGTGCTCTAAGAGTCGCTGCTGTGGTTCAGCTTGTCTAGAGATGTCTTGAAACTCAGACAGCTATATGTAGAAAATATTGTTTTATTTAGATAAAGAAAAACTAATAGTTTGGAAGTTGTTATATAAGCAACTTCTCAATAAGTACACTCCTGCTATATCT
The DNA here is from genome assembly GCA_900406275.1 of Anastatica hierochuntica. Classification (NCBI taxonomy): domain Eukaryota; kingdom Viridiplantae; phylum Streptophyta; class Magnoliopsida; order Brassicales; family Brassicaceae; genus Anastatica; species Anastatica hierochuntica. The sequence goes on along the minus strand of OVAN01000152.1, from coordinate 10,805 downwards.
ATGTTGCTATCCAAGCTGTTGTTTCTCTCTACGCCAGTGGCCATACAACTGGTAGGAAGAACCATTGTTTTATTCCAACAAGCTTCAAGTTCATCTTTATGTTAGAAGTTTGAAACTTCTGGATCTTCCATGTATAGCTTTAGGTTGTGAGGAAACGAAACAATTGATTTTATTGATTTGAGTTAAACCATGTGTTCTTCTTGTTGATGTGGAATCATTGTCCCTATGTCTTTTGTTTTTCAGGTATTGTTTTGGACTCTGGAGATGGTGTGAGTCACACTGTTCCAATTTACGAAGGATATGCGCTTCCACACGCCATTCTGCGTCTGGACCTTGCAGGCCGTGACCTGACTGATTACCTTATGAAGATTTTAACCGAGCGTGGTTACTCATTCACTACCTCAGTAGAGCGTGAAGTCGTTAGGGACGTAAAAGAAAAGCTCGCTTACACAGCTCTTGACTACGAGCAAGAGATGGAGACGGCAAACACAAGCTCATCAGTGGAGAAGAGTTATGAGCTGCCTGATGGTCAGGTGATCACAATTGGAGGAGAGAGGTTCCGTTGTCCCGAGGTTTTATTCGAACCATCTTCGCTTGGAATGGAAGCTGCCGGTATTCACGAGACGACTTACAATTCAGTCATGAAGTGTGATGTGGATATCAGGAAATATTTGTATGGAAACATTGTGCTGAGTGGTGGAACCACCATGTTCCCTGGAATTGCTGACAGGATGAGCAAAGAGATAACTGCTTTGGCTCCAAGCAGCATGAAGATCAAAGTGGTTGCTCCACCAGAGAGGAAATATAGTGTTTGGATTGGTGGCTCCATTCTAGCATCACTCAGTACCTTCCAACAGGTAAAATTCTCATTCGAATTTTTTTCGTATGTTCTCTTTTACGCGTTGCAACACCATTATAAAGCTGACTATATGATACAAATGTTTTGCTCTGCAGATGTGGATTGCAAAGGCTGAGTATGATGAGTCAAGGCCATCAATAGTCCACAGAAAATGCTTCTAGATTACACTCACCATCCAAGGCGTTGGTTGTTGGTTGAAGGCGTTGGCTACAAGTATTCTTTTTGTTTTCTATCTTTCCTCACAAGGTTTCTCTCTTGTAGATCTTCTCTTTTGGTATTTCTGCTATTAGTGGAAAAATGAACTTTCTGCTATGTGTGTCTCTTTTGCTTCCTCATCTTTTTGTTAAAGAGCTTTCAACTTTGAAACTAGGATCCCAAACAGAAGAGTATAGAGACAAAACTGTTAATGGTGACAACATGGAGCTAGTTTAACATCTAGATACATAACTGTAACTTCTAGATTAAGACACGTAGAGATAGTTTTAGTACAAGAGTTTCATTGTCCAAAAGTGACATTTCTACGATCCCAACAAAACAGCGATAAGAAGAAACAATACAGACACAAAACATTTGGCAACTAACTTACCAAATCACATAATTAGCCAAAATGTCACAACATAGCAATTAAGGAAGAGTGAGATTATTGAAACAAAAGAAAGGTTGACACTTTCTTCACCATCCACATCATAACTTATTGTTGTACCAGAACACACCTTTCTTCTCACCTTCCCTGTCTGGTTCTACATAGATGCATTCCTTTGCCTCCCTCCACATGGCCTTAAAGACCGGTGTTCGGTCGAACTGGTAATAGTCTCCAAGTATCGGCTTTATCGCTTTCGTAGCTTCCATTGCATGATAATGAGGCATTGTTGAGAACAGATGATGAGCCACGTGCGTGTCCGTGATGTTGTGGAAGACCTTGTTCAAGATCCCATAGTCTCTGTCCACGGTGGCCAAAGCTCCCCTGAGCCAATCCCATTCGGATGAATCGTAGTGAGGCAACGAGGGATGAGTGTGCTGCAAGTATGTGATCAAGACAAGGAACCCATTCACTATCAAAAGCGGTACTCCATAGAGGCAGATCATCGAGGCCATTCCTTGCGCAGCAGCAAACCGGTACAGACCGTAACAGACAGCAAGAATACCTGCGTCCGAGATATATATCTGGAGGCGTTCACGGTCATTGTAGATGGGAGCGTTTGGGTGGAAATGGCAAGCAAACCCATCATAAGGTCTGCCCGAGACGTTGAAGGCTAAGTACAAGGGCCACCCAAGGACAAACTGGACAGTCAACATCACAGTGCGTCCGAGGGGGTTGTTGAGGTATTTACCATACCATTTGATTGCGGATTTCTGTTTGGGAACAAACACTTCATCTCTCTCGAGGGAACCCGTGTTGGAATGATGACGGCGATGGCTGTACTTCCAGGAGAAGTAAGGGACAAGGAGGAAAGAATGGAAGATAAGACCAACAGTGTCGTCAAGCCATTGGTAGTCACTAAAAGCATGGTGGCCACATTCATGAGCTATGACCCAAACTCCGGTTAGGACACAACCTTGACAAGCCCAATAGAGAGGCCAAGCCAAGTAAGAAAGCGGCTGAGGGAGGATAGAGAAGTAATTGGTAGCTACGTAGTAAAAGCAAGAGGCTATGACAATGTCACAGATAAGGTAAGAGAAAGAGCGAGGGATTGAGCGTTTGAAACAATGAGGTGGGATTGCTTTCTTGAGATCTCCAAGCGAAAAAGGCGGTGACTCGCACGGCACACGCTTTAAAGCATCGGTTTCCGACTTCTTGGAAGAAGAAGGAACCGGCATTCTTCCACCTGCACCCATGTTTCTGCAGCAAAAAAACAACAACAAAGAATCAAGAAGGTGAAACTTTAAAGATTATATAAAGGAAGAGTAAAGTTAAAGACTTTCTTTCTACAAATCTAAGCAAGCAGAAGAAACTAGATTCTATAGAATGTATTGATGCCATAAATGGAAAAGAACGTAGACCAAAAGGAAGAAAGAGCAGAGAAGTAGCGTTAAGTGAGAAAGCAGAGAAACGATTGCGTTGAGAATTTGACTAATGAGATTTTGATAAGACAGCACACATCTCTTTCTTGTTGTTGTGTTATCAAATCAAATGTCTTGTTACTAAATTTTACAAAACAATCAAAATCAAAATTCATCTCCTTGAATAGCAAGTTGACAAAGATTGCTTCAAGAAGAAAACACTTGAAGAATGTTGGATTTAGACATCTAAACAGAAGAAACCAAAAAAATATATATAATTTTTTTTTAAAACACAATTTTTTTTTTAACAATTTCAAGATCTGTAAAAAAAAGCTAAAATCTCTAAGGAAATTATCTGTTGATTTTTCTCCACCAACCCATCAAAAAAATAAGATTAAAATAAAGATCTAAAGCACTTCATGTTTGAAAATGCAAACATTTCATTAGTGTGCGATATACACTAATCATATAACGAATGAAGCAGAGGAAATCGAGAGCAGATCTAAGTTTAGAATGCAGGAAACATAAGCAGATCTATCAAACAAATCAAATCAAAATGTGAAATGATTAAGAGAATGAATAACACAGACCAAAGATATCGTAAAGAAGAGAAAGAGTAAGAATCGTAAAAAGAAAAATGAGAAGAAATGGGACCTTAAGAGCTGACGTAGGGGGCAATGGAAGATTACGTTAATAACGAAGAACAAACCCTACGAAGAAGCTCCTCCGCAAAATCTCTCTCTCACTCTCTCTCCTCTCTCTAAATCTCTGTGTGTGGTTGATGATGCAAATGGCAGAAGAAAGAAAGAGAGAGAGAGTGGAGAGTTTAAATGGACGAAGGCCCTTTGGGTCGAAAGATGGATGTTATCTGTCCTTCTCCAACTGGGCCCCTTTTTTCTACCTCCTTTACTCTAAAATATCTCATTTATTTACTGCAGGGAGGTAGTAGGGATGTTAAAACGGATCCGGAATACGCAGGTTTAAACGGGTATGTTTTTTTCTAACGTCTTTATATTATTTATGAAATGGTTCGATATTCATACAAAATATCATCTAAAACATGCGGAATCAGATTGTAAAATACTGATAACACTCGTCGTAATGGCTGTTTCGCAATCTTATCGGCAGCTTTATTTGAAAAACGGGTATGTTATACTATAAATTATTCTCCATGACTCTTCTAATTTAGTTACAATTTTTACGGGTGATGAACGGATTGATCCGTTTAAAACCGCAAGTATAACATGTATACCGGTAATTAGACGAACAAATTGGACTATTTTTTCTTTCCAAAACGATTGTGTTTTTTTTTTCATCTTGCCTAGTGACAAATACTTCGTCTCACTAGAGACAGATGCATGGTTCAAACCCTGATTTTGTGAGATGACAGCAGAAATGGTGCAATCGCTGGTTCGCTTGCTCTTTTCAAACAATTGTGTTTTGGATTAGGATATTACTCCGTGTTCTTTGCTTTGGAGTTTGGAATTGAACTTTTTTTAATATGGGAGATTCATAACTGGTGGATCCATAGGCTTCGAAAAACAGAGTTAAACCCGACAAAATATTCATCTTTGTGCGAAACAACATTTTTCAAAACAGTTCGGACCTGTGATTTAATGCAATAAACATATATTTTATTTTTCTCTGGAGGTGGTAATATTTGAAGTTAGTCAAGTAGTTATTATTGCATGGAATATTAGAAAATTAATAATAATAAGTAGGTGGTAATAGGTTGTTGTCTTTAATAAGAGGAAACGTACTTGGCGGCGCGACTCGCAAATCGCAAGTTGTGGTGGCCTGGAAACAAAAGAAAAATACTATTATGCTAAAAGTGGAAAAGAGGTGAGTGCTATTTTGCGTTTGGGGTTTGGCCACTTCTCTTGTGTCACGTCTGTGAATTTAAGGAGAGAAATAATAATAATAATTGAAAAAGAAATTATGAGTGGTTGTGGTCACGTGAAAACCTAGTTGTGTGATGGATGCTCTTTAGAGATTCGTGCGGATATTCATACTTTATTTAATACTTATAATCATTAAATTAGGTGGCCGACGTAATAAATTACAATTAGGCCGTGCTTGAGCAAATTGATTAGTTAGTTAGCTCTTTCTTACGCTAATTACATTTATGAGTTTTTATTCTTCTGTGGACATTTGGGTTTCCGATCGGTTTGGTTCCGTTCAAGTCCACCTGGATTTCGAGTTTTCGAAGGCATAAACCATGTTTGAAGTATATAAATTCAGGTCGAATTTAGTTTGGATCTAATCGATTCCTGGTTTGATTTAATAATGTTAAAAAAAATTTGGGTATATACGAAAAAATTTCGGGTTAAGTACGAATTTGGATATTTTCAGGTTTTACGGTTCAGATATTCTCAGACATTTTAGAGTCTTTTCCAAATTTTACAAATTTCTTTTCAAATTTTTCGGATTTTTAGGTTTTGGATTTTAGATTTGGATTCAGTTTGTATTATTAGAGGTTTTTCGGATGTTTGGTTCCAGATTTTCGGACACTTTTGAGATTTTTCAGGTAGCATTCAGATTAGATAATATTCAATGTCCGAAATACCACTAAACAAAATTCATTCTAGAATTTTAAAAATTCGATTCGGGTTTTCCGGATCTGGTTCGGGTTGGTACTTTGGGTGTTGTGCTCAGGGGTACTCACAAGTGTGGAAGCTAGGTGGCTTGAACAAAAGAAGAGAGGAGGATGAGAGGAGGATAAGACATTCTGATCCACACAGAGAGCCTCATGTCTTATCTGAGAAAAGACAAAAGATCCTAAAGAATGTGGATGAAATTTCTCAAGTACACAGTGTCACTCGCAGATTCTTATACATTTATTATATAAGACAAAACCTATAAGACTACATATTCAGAAAAATCATATGACATAACATAACGAAGAAAACAAGAATATGAATAAAGGACAAGAGCATACAATCCTAACCATTGTCTATAAGTTTGTCAACCATTCTTCAAGCCTCCCATATCTCAATTCAAACTCAGATTTAACCAAAAACTAAATTCTAAAATCACCAAACAGAAGAAACGAAGAAAAACTTACAAAGGACGAGGCGAAGCGAACTAACATTGTATTTTCTCATAACCAACAAAAACAAAAAGAGTAGGTGATGATGATATTAGATATCACCACCACAAAACAAGAGTTCTCTAACTCAAAAGCAACTAAGCAATTCCTGACCTGCGTAGCTCTGCTTCGCCGTGTGCAAAGTGACATCTATCACCAAATGTACAGTTTCCTTTAGAGAACCTCTCGCATATCTTCGTCTTGTAGTTGCTCCCTGGATGTGGTTTCCCTTCACCACCAAAGCCACCGCCACCGCCACCACCGGGCGGTTTCTTAGCTGCTGAATTAAGCCTCCCAATCAGTTCTCTTACCATTGCGCTTGCTTCGTTTATCTGTTCAAATGTTCCTTCAAGCTCAATGTTCTTCAGGTTCGGGTCTCTCTCATGATCTTGGATTGATAACTTTGCCCCTGTCTGACGACATATCTGCTTTGAACTCACTCCACCTTTTCCAATGATTGCACCCGCTAAAGAAGAATCAACACTGATTTTGCAAGTGGCTGACGCACCGAAACTAGAGATGTGGCCAGGCCCAGACTCTCCCCTCCCTAAGAATCGGCCTCCACCGCCAGTTCCTTGCATGTTTCTGGATACTTGAGGCATGGGTGGTCCGATATTGGTCATCTGCGCTACAGCATTGTATCCACCCGGAACATAATGCAAGAAATGGCAGTTCTCTCCAAACGGGCAGCCAGAAGTACTGCAGTATAAGTATAATAAATACATTAGAGACTTTAACCCAACGGCTCAAAGATAGCAAAAGAAAAAATGGTTGAGACACATAAGAAATGGCATATGGGTTGGCGCATAACACCAATCATAACTGCTATAAGGTAATCCAATTCTAACACGAGAATACAAGTATTTTCCCAGTAATGCAAGAACATCCTTACCTGAAATAGCTTAAAACAAAATCACTAATACCTTACCACTCAAAAAGAGTCTACAAAACATTTCTCAACAACTGTGGCAGCTCAAACAAACTAAAAGTTTAGGTTGATTTTGTGTTGAGCTAAATGTTTCCCAAACTATAATCCAGATACACTTATTCTAGGCGTTGAATTTATCATATTGCAAACTTTTAAAAACTTATTTAGCAATAGAGATGCTACATACCTGTATAACAACTAACCACTTCATTAGCACTCAGAAGTATTTACTTGTTATTTTTAAATGAACAAATTTTGAATGTGTTGATTGTTTAAGTGAAAAGGATTATAACCTGAAAAATTTTGTGCATGGCTTCGATTTGCTTCCTAAACCAGTTGATTCCATCTCTGTTTCAAACATTAAGGTGTTTTCTTTTAGTTAAGATTTTTCTCAAGTTGAATAATACCAATTCATACATTCATCTAATATGAAACTTCACTAAAGACTTCGAAATTATTTTTAAGGATTACTAAGCAAAAACTAATCTTTAGGTTATAGTTGAGAAGCAAGATTCATGGATCTCATGACTCGCAAAGAAAGATCTAACTCTTTTTCTCAGGAGGAATAGTACGAACAAGCTAAAAATTTAGGAATTGAGCTTAGCTAAATCGAATTGAAACGGAAAACTTCTATCGAGTAATAAAGATCTCGAATTTGAAAAACCTTTAATCAGAGCAAGTAAAGAAGCACAAGAAACTGAAAGAGACATTGAATAGCCATGAAACAAAGCAAAAGAAGAAGGGAAGAGTGAAAGAGCTAACCTTGCTTAGGCTTCTTGAATCCGCCGCCATTGGAGTTGTATGAGCTAGCTTCAGGCCGTCCTCTCTTACGAGCATCCATGTCGAAAACACAGATCCGAATCGAAAAAATCCAAGAGTCTACTCTAGAAAGCTAATCGGAGAAAGCAAATCGAAATCGGAATCGAAATCGGAATTAGGGAAAAAAGTAGTGAGAGAAAATAAGAGAAATAAACCTAACCCTAAGGTGGTTATCGTCGAGAGAGAAAGATGAGATTTTTCCTTTTCTTTACCCTTTCCGGTTATTTAATTAGAACTTTAACCGGAGTGGCTCATTTGAGAAAACGAACAAGTAAACCGGAATGTCAGTTAAAATGGATAAAACCGGAAGCTCAACGTGTGGGCCGTAAAGTGGGCGGTGCCATCACGGATAGCGCCATAAAATGTACTCCCTCTGTTTTATATTAATTGATGTTTAAAGATTTTGCACTCGGACTAATGAATCACTAACTTTTATTCAATCTACATCTTTTAAATAAAAAACTACATTACCCAAACTGTTCAACCAATAGAAAATTTTACTGCAGAATACAAACAGTCACAAACATCAAATAACATTAAATTTTTACATAGAAACTTGAAAACATCAACTAATTTGATACAATTTTTTTTCTCTAAAACATCATCTAATTTGATACGGAGGGAGTATATAATAATGAGTGACGTCATATTTTCTTAATTTGGTTTTTATACAGTGAATTAGCTTAATAACCATAAAAGACATTATTTAAGTTTTTGAAATTAAAAAAAAAATATTGAGAGTTTTACAAAATGCTTTTTGGGTAAAAAAGTTAAAAAGTAAAAGATGTGATTTGGTTTTTTGAATTAAAATTTAAATAATAGTTTTTGTTGATATATTCATTACAATTTTTCTTTTGATATTACGTAGAAAAAAATAAAAACATATAATAACCAAGTAAGTCATATTAATTTGATTTTGGATTGTGTTTGGGTCAATCGAACTAAAAGCCTTACCATATATGGGGTATGGACGAGTATATTAACCGAAATCAAAAAATGAAACGGTAAAGTAAAAGAACATATTTAACAAAAAAAAAAAGAAGTAAAAGAACATAATCGTAAGAGAACCGAATTTTGAAAATATATGTTTTATTATTGATTTATAAAAATTTAAAAAAAATCAAACCAAATAAAAGGGACCAAACTAAAATAACTAAAAAAATTAGAAATATTGGAAAAAGTAAATGAAGTGTTATCGAATTTAATTGGAATCGATCCTAAACAGAATCGATCAGAATTAAAAGAAAACGATTTCAAAATAGTTTCAAATTTCAAAATCTGAATCACATGTAAGATTAAAAGAACTAATCTAAATTGAATGAGCGGCACAAGTAGTACAGTGGTTATCATCTCTATTGACCAAACTCGTTTACCTGGGTTCGAACCCGGAGATATACCTTTTTCAGAGAACTACTAAATCACTAGGCGGATAACAAAAAAAAAAAATTGAACCAAAAGAACGAACGTTCATCGTATAGTGTGGGAGACGAAATAAAAAATCATTTTCTTTTACTATCGTGAACAAGTGATTTATTTTTACATTTACATATGTGAATCATATGTTGTAATATCGTAATTACGATTTTGGTATGTCAAAGTAAATTAAAAAAATCCCGTCCACCGTTGTAGAAAACAATTTACAATTTTCATCCATTCCTTGGAAAAAGGGCAATTTATCAAAGAAATCATTTTCTGGAAAATTATCAAAACTATTTTTTATCCTTTTACTGTTATTACATTATCATTTAATTTTGTGGTAATTATTAGGCATGGTCATTTTAATATCCTAATTCGGATCGAATTCAGATAATTCGGTTTTTTGGGTAAATATCCATTCGAATAGGTTTTCGGTTCAGTTTAGGTTTGACTCTTCTGTTTAAAGAACTTAAACCATTAAATCAAAAAAGAAAAATTCAAAATCATCAAAGAATCAATAACACCTAATTTGATCTTTGTTAACAATAATTTTGGAAGAGGAAGAAAAAAAAAGAAGGTTAGGCTAAATGGTCATAAATAACCTTTATTGTAGGTAATCATGATTTTTTGTTGTTTACCCAAACTTAACTCTTTTAAAAAATTATTTTTTAAAGCTTTGTGTGAGCCAGTCGCCGTCCGAAGAAGAAGCCTCAACCACCGTCTTCTCTTTCTTCGGCACGGTGGTCTGAGCCGTCGCCGGAGCTTCCTTTCTTCCTCAGTGGTTGTTTTGCTTCTTCTCAGTCTTTTCTCCTGCTCCGATATGCTCGAAGTTGTGGATCTCGCTGGCGACTTGGATCCTTAGATCCGGACGTGGGGTCTTGATCTAAGCTCTGGTGGTAGTTTCTCTGGAGTAACGGCGAGGAGCGTGAAGGTTAGGCAGAGGAGGGGTCGAATTTTAGGGTTAAGATTTTGAATCAGATTTTCTCCCGATTCTTCCGTCGAGGCTTGCAACTGAAACCGCTAGGGTTTGCTCCTCTCTGCCAATGGTTCGGCGGTGGTGTCGGAGCGGGATGAAGGTCTTCACTGTCCTTCACGACTCGACCTCTTAGTCCGTTCACGGTGAATTCTTCTCGGAGGAGGCTTCGGAGCTCACCCTCCTTTAGACTCTAGAGTTTCATTAAATATGAGTTTGTCTCGCCTCTCTTTGGTTAGCAAACAAGGATTTAGCAGCACTCCAACCCGAATTTCATTCAAAGTCTGACTTTATTCAATTAGTGAAGGATCTATACAGAAGCGCCACGCCATTGGTTTGAAGTAATTGGTCCTTGTCTCTCACTTTTATCATTTGGTGACCTTGCTTGATTTAGATTGTTAGCTTCGACAAGGATTCATTGACTATTTGTTTAAAGTCTTGTGCTTTGCTTTTAGGTCTAATTTTTTTGTGGTTTAAGAGACGATTCTTCTCTTCCATATTCGGTAGAAAGAATTTGTTCTCGTAGTGGTCTAATAGTGCAACGATTTCGGTTAGGCAACACATGTTCCGATAGTGATCATGGGTGATGCTATACTACCAATCGTTTGTAACTATGGTTTAAACCTCTTGTGAGGTATTGGGGTATCCAATCCTATGCACTAAACATTTGGTAAATTCAAAAGTTGATGTTGAGCTCAATATATATATATATATATATATA